>CADEHL010001395.1:235542-270499 GCA_902827135.1 Harpagifer antarcticus | reverse complement strand
GCGCTCTCTCTCGCTCTCTCGCTCTCGCGCTCTCTCTCGCTCTCTCGCTCTCTCGCTCTCTCGCTCTCTCTCTCTCGCTCTCTCTCTCCCCTTTTCTCTCCGTTTCTCTTTCTCTCTCTCTCTCCCTTTCTGTCTAACTTTTTTCTTGAGTGCTTTCATCCATTCTGACTTTGTTTCCATTGTGTTTCGTCTTGCAGTGTTCCTCCGTATTACATCTCTCCTCCTCCCTCATTTGCAGAACTTTAGAGAGATGCATTTACATTGACCTTGAACAGAGGTGGACGAAGAACGCAGATCTTTTACTTAAAGGTGGGGTATGTAATTCACTTCAGAAACACACACACACACACCTGTTGTGTTTTCACGATGAACTTTCCTCCTGCAGCGTCGCTTTCGTCGCTGCAGCTGTGATCCTGAGCGTTCCACTGACAGCGCCACTCACTGGTCACACACGCTATACACCTGCAAACACACACAGTATTAAATACACACACACACACACATGATTTAAGACTGGGAATGTGTGTGTGTTAATGGTATATCTCACGGTGTGTTCTGGTTCTTCCTGACTGTCGCAGCACAGTTGTAGAAGTGATACTCTCCGGACGTCACCTCGATGTTATCGTTCACTACGACTTTAACTGGGACGGACACGTAGTCTGAAAAAAATTAAATCATGCAGTTTATAGGTATTTAAAGGAATAAGAAAAGAGGTATCAATCTACTTATTCTACTATTGGAGAGGAAGTAAATAGGCTTACAGTATTACCCAACATATTAAATAAGTTCTCCATCTTGTTTTAGGTTTAAATGCAATTTCAACTATTAAAAAATGTGATAATTGATAATTTTTTTACAGTTTTTTCAAATCTACTTGGTCATTTTGAACAAAGACATATACATTGTGTTGCTCCCATAAAAACATGGTAAACATTTTTTTTTATTAGACATGTTTGTCCTCTCAAAACACAAGAAAAATATTATTATTATTCTATTTATTTATTATTTATTATTATTATTATTTATTATTATTATTATTATTATTTATTATTATTTTAGTAAGTAAATCAAAAAGACAATTAAATCAAATACAAATATTTAAACAAATCGTACTGTCCGCTAAAAAAGTCAGAATATATTATCCCATGAATACATTTAAGCGTTTCCTACCCTGCTGCTGGGTGGTGGGGGGGATGTCCACGGGGTCGGGCAGCGCACATGTGACCTGCAGCTTCCCGTCCTCCATCACCACGGTCCCCTTGCTCACAAACTTCCCAAAGTCACAGTGAAGCCAGTCGGTGGACTGGAGCGTCGGGAGCGCCGGGATGTGGATATCCACCTGACCAGAGGAGGGACATTAAAGGGGTCTCTCTGTGGTCATTTTGCGACTCTTTAGGGTCTTGAGTCGTGATTTTTCTTGGTTTCGTGGTTTACCTTGTGGACATTTTGATTCTTTTTATAATTGTTTGTTTTTATTTATGGTCTTTTGGCGTCTCTTGGCTTCCTACGCCGATTTCATTTGAGTCAGATTTGGGTAAAATATGTCAGGTTTCAGAGCAAGTCTTATTCTGTAATGCTGGTTTATTTCTACTTTGAGATGTTTCTATTTTTAAATGGTTTATTTCTACTATTTTAATTTGTTATTAAGTTGCTGCAACACATATTTTTCCCAAATTGGGATTAATAAAGTACATTTGATCTTATCTTCCGCCCTTGATGCATCGATGTACCGACAGCCTGTTAGAAGGACAACCCCCAAAGTGACCTCCTTGGACTTCCAGAGGATGTCTGCTTGAGTGACTCTCTGAATGACTCGTCCTTTCCCAGAGCAATCAGAGAGTGGAACCAGAAGAAGCCGTCATTACAGAGTCCTTGGCGTTCTTCCAGCTAATTTAAAAGACATTCAACGGGGATTATTCACCCCCCGCTGAGCGAGACACCTCTGGGTTTTACTCCGATCCATTCATCCTTTTGTGAGTCTAACTCTTAGTAGTCTCTCGTGAGTCTCGTCTCATTTTGCAATACGGTATATACACCGCAATGTTTAACAATTAAAAAATTGATAGGAATATCCATGTTTGGCTCCTTTTGGCCAATCAATTAAATACTTGACAATGTACTTCATCACTGCAAATCCAATATTACTGAATATGCAACATGCAAACACTGACCCCCAGTGACGCATCCAGGGAGAGAGGGGACAGAGCAACGCTAAAGAACAATACAATGATCCATTACTGTACTAAAGGACAACTCTGAGGGACCTGTGTCTTCCTTTGTTTGATGAACTACTTCTGTATTTTCCTTCAACTCTTTATATATAAACAAATAAAGTGCATGTGGACTATAATGTATAGTTATGAAACCAAATGTACAAATAAGGTCACAAAGTAGAACTAATTCTCCTAAAATGGATATGAAATGTTACCACGATAATAATAATAGTAATAACATAATAATAGTTCAAAGAAAGTCAAATAAATAATAATAATACAATAATAGGGAGCAGTGTGTATCTGTGTGTCTGTGTGTGTGTGTGTGTGTGTGAGTGTGTGTATGTATGTGTGAGTGTGTGTGTGTGTGTTAATGAGCAAGACAAAATGTGTGTGTAAGTAAGAGAAATACAAATCCATTCCCTACCGGCTGACCTTGATAAATAGTGCGTTTGACTGTGTGTGTGTGTGTGTGTGTGGTGTGTGTGTGTGTTTGTGTGAGTGTGTGTGTATGTGTGTGTGTTTGTGTGAGTGTGTGTGTATGTGTGTGTGTGTGTGTTAATGAGCAAGACAAAATGTGTGTGTAAGTAAGAGAAAGAAAAATACAAATCCATTCCCTACCGGCTGACCTTGATAAATAGTTTGTCTGTGTGTGTGTGTGTTTTGTCTCTGTGTGTGTGTGTGTGTGTGTGTGTGTGTGTGTGTGTGTGTGTGTGTGTGTGTGTGTGTTGTGTGTGTGTGTGTGTGTGTGCAGTAATAATTACTATTCAAACTGAGCTGTTTAAACATCAGCTCTCTCATTAGTCCTCGCTGACCTCTGCAGGTTTTAATTTCCCCGCTGAAGTTTTCATTTCAAACTTTTCTCTCGGCGACGGAGAGAAGCTCCTCAGTGAATTCACCGGAGACTTCCTTCCTCCTAAATAAAATGTAAACCTGGAAGAAGTTCTTCCTTTGGAGCTGAAATCCCTCCTTCTTATCAGATTAAAAATCACAAACTAGTCCCGAACTCCCTGATTACGATGCAGCGGATCCGTCGGGAGATTATCTCGTGAGCGGAGGTCAAGCTGTTGCCTCAAACCAGCGTCTTCCTCTCAGGATTAACACCAAATTAAATCCAAATTAAAACGCTTAGGAGTGTGAATGTGCATTTTTTCTGTAACTGGGATTAAAATCAATATTGGAAGCAGGTTATGATGCATAATGACATTTTAAAATCCCATTGATATAAGCAGAGAAGCACATGTAAGAGTTAACTGCGAGTCAAGTCGTAAAAAACTCAAAAAACGTACCTAAAAAATATTTCTTTCTAGTTTAGCGTCAGTTCAGAAGTTAGACGTTAAGAGGTTTAAATGGAGTGACAGATTGTGTGTTCAGTATGTAGATGTGATTTATACAGTCATCAGACATACACACATTATGTCTGCACGGTAATTACAATCAGGTCAGACTATAATAAACAATATGCAAATAGAAGAAGGTGAATGCAATTGAAAAGTTCCTATCAATTTTTACATAATCATGTAAATCCACGTTACTCCTTTCACACCAATGCCGACGCAGTTAGGAAGCATCGGCACGGTGTTGAGACCATGGCAACGGTGTTTAAAACCTTAAAATATATAAAAAATAATAACAAAATTAAAGGGGCCTTATTCTTTTAGGGTTTTCCCCTTTCCTCATATCTCCTTTCCTTGGAGTATCCTAAAGGAGATAACTTATCATGGTTAAGTAATCTTAATTCAAACCTCCTGAAACTCTCTCACTGTGTTGTCAGCAGGTTTCAAACCGGTTCCAAACCTCCGGTGCGAGGACCCTCTAGGGGCCGCCTCGGGGAAGGTTGCTAAAGGAATAACGACGTTTGGTGACATTATGATTTAGATGCTGTTTTGGGATCAGAGCCAGATGCATACAATCTGAATTATTTCTGCTGACAGTCACGCTGACTCTGCTCATAAAAGTGGAATAATGCCGAGTCACTCCCACAAAGTGCTGATCGCTCTGATGAGTCACATGTGAGAAACAGCTGTTCAGGTGTATATCAGTATGTAGTGTCTCTACTTTAAAGAGTCCTCTCCTGCTGATGTTCAGGTGTATATCAGTATGTAGTGTCTCTACTTTAAAGAGTCCTCTCCTGCTGATGTTCAGGTGTATATCAGTATGTAGTGTCTCTACTTTAAAGAGTCCTCTCCTGCTGATGTTCAGGTGTATATCAGTATGTAGTGTCTCTACTTTAAAGAGTCCTCTCCTGCTGATGTTCAGGTGTATATCAGTATGTAGTGTCTCTACTTTAAAGAGTCCTCTCCTGCTGATGTTCAGGTGTATATCAGTATGTAGTGTCTCTACTTTAAAGAGTCCTCTCCTGCTGATGTTCAGGTGTATATCAGTATGTAGTGTCTCTACTTTAAAGAGTCCTCTCCTGCTGATGTTCAGGTGTATATCAGTATGTCGTGTCTCTACTTTAAAGAGTCCTCTCCTGCTGATGTTCAGGTGTATATCAGTATGTAGTGTCTCTACTTTAAAGAGTCCTCTCCTGCTGATGTTCAGGTGTATATCAGTATGTAGTGTCTCTACTTTAAAGAGTCCTCTCCTGCTGATGTTCAGGTGTATATCAGTATGTAGTGTCTCTACTTTAAAGAGTCCTCTCCTGCTGATGTTCAGGTGTATATCAGTATGTAGTGTCTCTACTTTAAAGAGTCCTCTCCTGCTGATGTTCAGGTGTATATCAGTATGTAATGTCTCTCCTGTGACATGTCTCCATGCTTTAATGTTCAGCTGCAGCACCTCTTTTCACCCTCTGTCTGAAACCAGAGTCTAGTCTGCTCTGATTAGTTAGCTGGCCGGCTCTGTAGTGATTGGTCAACCAGCTTAGAGATGTCCCGCCCCTTAGTCTATCACATACAGTGTGTCTCTTACCTGCTGTGTTTTCCTGCAGCTGAGGTTGGGGGGGTCGAAGGCTTCGATCTGAACACACTTCTGATTGGGAGACCACAGCCAGGTGTTGTTGTCCCTCCACCTGCTGCACTTCTTCCTCCTCGTGCACCTGTCCAACAAGCAGAGGGTGAGCCAATCAAACATACCCAAGGGTGGAAGGCACCCATTCAAAATGTTGTTTCATTTTAACATCAAAAATAGACAAGTGTTTCCTGTAGATATTTATTTTTGTAACTGACACAACAATCTCCTTCGGGATGAATAAAGTCCTATCTTATCTGAAGTGTATGGAAAAACTATTAATGTTTATCTAGAGCTTTTGAGACTCACTTCCCCTCGAGGACACACCAGCCGCAGTACGGGTCCTTCATGGAGACGCAGGACAGACAGTCTGTCTTCAGGTGGCAGGACTGCACCGGCACCTTGGAGATCTGCACACAGGAGAGAGAGGCTTTTATTGTGAAAATCTCAGACAATTCCTGTTGCAAAAGTACACACATCCTTTCCTCAAGTACAGATACTCGTGTTTAAAAATACTCTGGTGAAAGTAGAAGTACTGACTAAACTTCTTTACTCAAGTCAAAGTAAAGAGGCTTTGAAAGGTACTTCAGTAAAAAGTACCCATAACTAGCAGCTGCTTTAAAGAATACCTGACCTCCCTTTATATTAATAGAACAATAATGTCATTGTTAGCTAATGAATGTTTCCATGCTGAACAACGGCAACATGACAACGTTTCCATTGGTCCCTCTTCTTTAGAGAAGACCAGGAAGTGATGGATACACGGATCGTGTTCAAATCAATAGGCACGCAATGACTCTAAAGAATAATGATCACGCATCAAACACACATTCAGACTAAAGGAACCAGCTGTTTGGGAAATGAGAGAAGTAGAAAGTTCAGGTATTTGAGTTCAACATGTAAGAAGTAGAAAGTACAGGTATTTGAGTTCAACATGTAAGAAGTAGAAAGTACAGGTATTTGGGTTCAACATGTAAGAAGTAGAAAGTACAGGTATTTGAGTTCAACATGTAAGAAGTAGAAAGTACAGGTATTTGAGTTCAACATGTAAGAAGTAGAAAGTACAGGTATTTGTGTTCAACATGTAAGAAGTAGAAAGTACAGGTATTTGTGTTCAACATGTACGAAGTAGAAAGTACAGGTATTTGTGTTCAACATGTAAGAAGTGGAAAGTACAGGTATTTGGGTTCAACATGCAAGAAGTAGAAAGTACAGGTATTTGGGTTCAACATGTAAGAAGTGGAAAGTACAGGTATTTGAGTTCAACATGTAAGAAGTAGAAAGTACAGGTATTTGGGTTCAACATGTAGGAAGTAGAAAGTACAGGTATTTGAGTTCAACATGTAAGAAGTAGAAAGTACAGGTATTTGGGTTCAACATGTAAGAAGTAGAAAGTACAGGTATTTGAGTTCAACATGTAAGAAGTAGAAAGTACAGGTATTTCAGTTCAAAGTGTAGGAAGTAGAAAGTACAGGTATTTGGGTTCAACATGTAAGAAGTAGAAAGTACAGGTATTTCAGTTCAAAGTGTAGGAAGTAGAAAGTACAGGTATTTGTGTTCAAAGTGTAAGAAGTAGAAAGTACAGGTATTTGTGTTCAACATGTAAGAAGTAGAAAGTACAGGTATTTCAGTTCAAAGTGTAGGAAGTAGAAAGTACAGGTATTTGGGTTCAACATGTAAGAAGTAGAAAGTACAGGTATTTCAGTTCAAAGTGTAGGAAGTAGAAAGTACAGGTATTTGTGTTCAAAGTGTAAGAAGTAGAAAGTACAGGTATTTGTGTTCAACATGTAAGAAGTAGAAAGTACAGGTATTTGAGTTCAACATGTAAGAAGTAGAAAGTACAGGTATTTGGGTTCAACATGTAGGAAGTAGAAAGTACAGGTATTTGAGTTCAACATGTAAGAAGTAGAAAGTACAGGTATTTGGGTTCAACATGTAAGAAGTAGAAAGTACAGGTATTTGAGTTCAACATGTAAGAAGTAGAAAGTACAGGTATTTGGGTTCAACATGTAGGAAGTAGAAAGTACAGGTATTTGAGTTCAACATGTAAGAAGTAGAAAGTACAGGTATTTGGGTTCAACATGTAAGAAGTAGAAAGTACAGGTATTTGGGTTCAACATGTAAGAAGTAGAAAGTACAGGTATTTGAGTTCAACATGTAAGAAGTAGAAAGTACAGGTATTTGGGTTCAACATGTAAGAAGTAGAAAGTACAGGTATTTGTGTTCAACATGTAAGAAGTAGGAAGTACAGGTATTTGGGTTCAACATGTAAGAAGTAGAAAGTACAGGTATTTGGGTTCAACATGTAAGAAGTAGAAAGTACAGGTATTTGGGTTCAACATGTAAGAAGTAGAAAGTACAGGTATTTGGGTTCAACATGTAAGAAGTCAAAGCCAAAAGTCGTCCGAAAAATAAGTAGTGGAGTAAAGTACTGATACCAGAAACATGTACTTAAGAACAGTAACAAAGTATTTGTACTCCACTACTTCCCACCTCTGGTTTTCGGTGTTGTTTATTCCCAGTGCACATCAGAGATGATCACATCAACAGGAAGTGAACGTCACTCTGAATTACATCAGCGTATGTTTCATGTGTGTGTGTTGAGATGAGGAACCGACAGCGTTCAGAGGAGATTTAAATCTGATCCTTCCTGATTCGTTTCGGTGTTTTTAGTTTAAATGCCTGCAGAAAGAAACGGGTCACATCTGTGATGCGTTCAGGGACACGTGTTTTACTCTCGCAGCTGTCGGTTTCAACGACTCAGAGATAAATCGTTGTTTTACACACAAATATTTAAATAAACACGAAAAAGTAAGTATAAAAAGATAAAATTCAATAAAAATTAAATATAAGAAATTAAATATATAAAAAATATAATAAGAATGTGCGATAAAATAGATAAAATTACCTACAAAATAAATAAATACAATTAAAGTTAAAAACAAATGATAATAAAATTCAAATTGTATTTAATATTAAATTAACATAAAATAACAAAAGTAAAAGAAATGTAAAATATAAACACAAGTTATTAGTAAGTCACATTATAATGTAATTAAACATCGTAAATCTATAACTTTACAGTATTTTAGTTTAATATATTTACTTGTAGAGGGAAGGTGTGGTTTGGACTTAAATCATGAATCGACCCGACAACAAGAGGAGGAAGAGGCTGCTTCAATAAGTAAATACAAACGAGCTCGAGCTTCGTCACTCCACTTGATGAAAGTGAATCGCCACTCTTGAAGCAATTCATTCATTTCTAAATCAATAACATCCATTTCACTTCCAGGTTCAAAAGACGGCGGGCGGGAGATGAAAGCGGAGCGGGAAACAAAGACAGAATAAATCAATGGCTGACTCCTGCGCGCTAACGCAGACGGATGTGTTGTCGTTGAATAAAAGATCAAACGAGACACAGGGAATAATTGTAAGGCTCGTTAAGTGATGGGTTCAATTTTAAAACAGAAGTAAGCACATGACCTTCTTCACAGCGAGGTGATGGATGGAGAGGAATTGAGTGTGTGTGTGTGTGTGTGTGTGTGTGTGTGTGACCTTTTTCTCCGTGGTGATATACAGGTGTTGCAGCCCGGTATCGAACAGCAGGTTTTTGTTGACTTTCTCCCCGGTGACGTCGCCCGGCACCCGACCGTAAACCTCGGGGTGAGTGGACAGATGTACCTTCAGCACCTGCAGGGAACACACACACACACACACACACACACACACACACTATTAAAACAAAATATATGTATCAAATAAATAAAATAATATTTGAAAAATAAATAAATAATCAAAATGTAAACAAAATAAAATCCATAATAATAATATAATATAAATAATATTTTCAACATAATGGCTTTAAAAACATAATGGAAAAGTTCATACACAATAAAAAAAAATCATTCATCATCGTTTAGATTAAATAACTGTGTTGAGTTTAAACATCAATTAACTATATATATAAGTTATATTTCTAGTTTCTAGTTGATACCATAAGGAAACATTAATGTCTAAGATAAATAATTAAACTGTTAAATTGCAAAGACACACACCTTATGGATAAAGCAACCTAAGGAAGTAAGTAATGGTAAATAAAGTCAGTCTCACCTCTCCAGTGGAGGTGCCGAGGAACGCCACAGCGTGCGTCATCTCCACGGCTACAGCCACGGCGGTCATGTGACCTTTACGAGCCAACGAGGGCAGAGACGTCAGGGCGAACTCCGCCTTACTAGCCAATGGGGAGGGCAGGAACTCAGCTCCACATGGATACTTGAGCGTCATGTTGACCTGAAGGAGCAGAGCAGGAATCAGTGCTGAAACACTCAGACGATCCGTCTTTTCATCACGTGAAAGTGAAGCGTTCTCACGTGGTTTTTGCTGCTGCACAGCTCCTCAGATTTGGACGAGTACGGTGAATATACGGCGGCCTTTTCGTTGATGATGCCGTTGTGGCTGTAGCACGCTCCGATTATCTCCACCAGCCTTTTGTTGATGGAGCGCAGCGGATACATGCCTACAAATACAAGAGAAACAACATGATTTACACTCAAATATTAAACATCTGAGGCCATGTGTCTCAATTTTACAGTTTATTTTGAGTCAAATGTGATAAAGCTAAGTGTAAGGACGACATACACATGGGAATATTGGGGATTTATATTTGAACATAACGATATTTACAGACGTGTTTAACCATACTACTGCAGCACCGAGTATACTGTAGGAGAAATGAAACGCCATCATGTTCTACAGAGCCACTCAGAATAAAAATGATAGTATTTTAAGTCGTACCTTAAAGAATTGGCAACTAACTAAAATGGTCGATAACGGTTGTTTTTGGTACAAATATGGTATTTTGGTGATAAAGTCAGAAAATGTGGGGGCGTGTGGCGCAGTGGATAGAGCGTAGGTGTTCCGATCAGGTTCAAACCCCACTGCAGTCAGCATGTCGTTGAGACACTTGACCCCAAATGGCTCCTGTGGGGATTGTCCACAGTATTGAGTATGTAAGTCGCTTTGGAGAAAAGCGTCTAACATGTAATGATAGTAATAATAATAAAAATGTGTTATTTGATCCCTTAATACTGAACATGTAGCCCTGTGACCTTTGACCTGTGCTGGACTATGGTGATTTGTTATACATGAATGCACCTGCCCATTGTGAGCAAGTTAGATGCTGCGTATCCCAGCGCTCTGAGATTTGTGACTAACTGTAAAGCACTTACGCATCACTGTACCCTGTATGCAAGGCGGTTATACCATCACTTCCTGTACGGAGGCTCAGTCACTGGTACCATGTTGGATAAACTACCATGTTATATCTGCTCCCTGATCTCTCTGCGAATTGAAGGTACTTACTGCCTGAGATCGCATGCTGTGGTTTTATGAAATGTGCCAAGTGCTATGACTGTCTTAGGGAAGAAAGCTTTTAGATGTGCAGCTCCACTAACTTGGAACAGTCTGCAAAAATAATGGAAAAGTACCAAGCTAGTACCACTACATGTTTTTAAAGCTCGGTTGGATGCTACCCACCAGATGCTGTTGGTACCTGTACATGTGGTTAGATATGTAAATTGTAATCCCTGTACATTTTGCTGTATGATGTCCTTTTGTTGTTCTGTTGTTATGTCTTCTTGTGGAACCTACTGCTGCAGGTCTCCCTTGAAAAAGAGATCATTGATCTAAATGGGATTTCACCTGGATAAATAAAGGTTTTGAATTGAATTGAATTGTAGCCTCTTTTTGGGGCAACATCCTTTAAAGCAGTGGTTCTGAACTGGTCAGGCCTCGGGACCCACTTTTTCCTTGGTCAATACATCGCGACCCGAGATTTTGAACCACTCAAATCTATAATAAAATCGTGCTGTAATATATATATATACGCTTTCAGCATACAATATTAATTAAAGTGAAGTACAGTGCATATATCCCTTATATCCAGTGGCGGTTCTAGAACATTTGACATGGGGGGGCAAAGGGGGGGCAAGAGGTCATGCCAGGGAGGGCGGACAGTACGTGGTATTTTACACTGTATAACATATGTATTGTTAATTCATGCCCTAACACAAGTGTTCTTAATGCACAAGAGAAACAGACAAACAATTGGGTGCTCTTTGAGTCCCCCAAGCTTACCTCAACCATTTTAAATGAAAGGAAACTACAACATGTATTTTAAAGCAATGAATTAATGGAACAGGTTGTTTCGCATTACAAAAAATGTGTTGTCTTAGACAGACATATGTGCATGTGCTCACTAAGCATTATTACATATTAATTTAATATTAAACAAATCAAAATGGCCAATTATTCCAAAATGTTGCTGCTAATATAATCACATGCTTATGATTAAAATAAAATACTTGAATTATCTATGAAATTGCAATATTGACCGTCAGTTTGTTTCAACCCCGTCACGCCAAACCATTTACCCTCCTATTAAAATAATGGATCAGTCCATGTGTGATCTGCATCGAGGGGATTACACCATTTACCCTCCTATTACAAATAATGGATCAGTCCATGTGTGATCAGCATCGAGGGGATTACACCATTTACCCTCCTATTAAAATAATGGATCAGTCCATGTGTGATCTGCATTGAGGGGATTACACCATTTACCCTCCTATTAAAATAATGGATCAGTCCATGTGTGATCTGCATTGAGGGAATTACACCATTTACCCTCCTATTAAAATAATGGATCAGTCCATGTGTGATCTGCATTGAGGGGATTACACCATTTACCCTCCTATTAAAATAATGGATCAGTCCATGTGTGATCTGCATCGAGGGGATTACACCATTTACCCTCCTATTAAAATAATGGATCAGTCCATGTGTGATCTGCATTGAGGGAATTACACCATTTACCCTCCTATTAAAATAATGGATCAGTCCATGTGTGATCTGCATCGAGGGGATTACATCACAAAGTGTCCGTTTCTTCTCTTGCCAATATTTCAGTTTTTGTATTTTCAGATTAAGATTGACAAGCTCAACATTTCAACTCTGTTATATGAATTAATAATAGTAAATAATTGTTTATTACAAAATAAACAATAGTTTTGCAAAATATTACAATTGTGTAATGTCCTTGATTTCCATGTGGTGCCATATCTGAGCTCAACAAGGTCTCATGGCTACTTTGTCAAAAACTTCAACCCTGTTACATTTTTTCAAGGAAATTCCTAGTAATTATTTATATGTTGTGCCTGAGGTGGGAAAATGTCAGTAGTCCACTACCAGATGTTATGGCCAAACATTTTGGTTACATTTGTCAAAGACATAAAGACCCCAAAGGCACCCGATTCAGAGAACACTGCATACTGTAAGTACTTAGTTATAATTAAGTACACAAATGACATGACCCATCTCTCCAGAGAGCTAAAGGTGATGTGTGCAGCAACACATTTCAATCAATAATTGTCAATACTAAGAGCAGCTAGATTGAGCTGCTGTGATGGAATATGTAAGGAGAATAAGAACATACCATGTGGTCCAGCTGGAGTCTCCTCTGCCTCCTGATCCCTGCCCCTGTCCCTCTTTCTGATACTTCATCTTTATTCCTCACATACATTTCTTCTTCTTCACTAATGTCTTCATCTCCTCCTCTTCCTCCTGGTCTCTTCATCTCCTCCTCTTCCTCCTGCTCTGACCCTCCTGGTCTCTTCATCTCCTCCTCTTCCTCCTGCTCTGACCCTCCTGGTCTCTTCAGTGAACTCTCTTTTCCTTTTCCTCTTTCTGTTCGTCCTGATCTCTTCTCAGATATGTCTTGTTGTTGTTGTTGTTGTTGAATCACTCCTAAACTCTGGCCTGCAAGAGTCTACTTGTGAAAAGCACTGGCACCAATGCTTGTATAACTTTAAACGTTAGGGCCATGTAGCCTAGCTAATAAGTAGCATATCATCAGAAAGTATTTATCAAGCGCACACAGGCAGCTGTGTTTAGATCCAGTTTTTACGGTAAAGGATGTATCCTGGTTTCATTGATCTGGCCTCATTGCTGTGATGTGTAGTTTACGTGGATTTAATAGTAGGCTACCGCATAGTTTAGCAAAGTGATCGATCTCCCAGCTAACGCTGTCTGCGTAGTATTTTGTAACGTAACGCCCCAAACAGCGCCCGTCTGTTAAACGCTATCGATTCAAACGGCAGCGTTTTATTAATATTTAGTTTCAAGCTCGCGTCCTTAGTAAAAACAAAACTAGTGGAAGGGGAAATGCTCCCAGGGGAAGCTGACCCATAGGCGCTGGGACAGCTCGCTCCCTCTCTGCAGCTCTGTGAGCCGCGGTCTGTGTGAACGCCGCTCCGCAGTTTAATGCAGGGCCGTAGCTGCGTTTTTAACGGGACTAAAATGATATTTAAAATGATTCACTTTGAACTAATGTAATGCTTGTTTCGTTGCTTGAGAAGCTTGTGGAAATAGTGTAGGTTTGTTTTAGTACAGTTTTAGGGAAACACAAGTTAGGGGGGGCAGCTGGGGGGGGGGCCCCCCCCCTTGCCCCCCGTAGATCCGCCCCTGCTTATATCCCTTCACAGAACTAAAGTATACTTTTTAAAAAGGTTTAATGAGATGATGGAATCAAAGCTGAACTATATAAAAAGGCACGCATGCTGAAAACCCAACCCCAGCAGGGGGCCTGGGGGGATTCTCCCCTAGGAGATTTTTAGAAATACTAACATAAACTATGCATTCTGGTACTCTGAGAATAAAATAAATAAATCTATTACTACCTGACATATTAATAATATGTTATGCCATTGTTTGTGTTTCACTTTGTTCTGACATCTTTCTGCGAGAAGAGTAAAGAGGAGATAGTCTGTGTGACTTACTTTAAATTGTGGGTAAGGGTAGATAGCCCCCATTGTTCTGTGACCTGTCAGTCATCAAACCGGGGGTCATATTTCATTATGTGTTCATTTCTATCTGAAGTTGTACCCATGGATGTATAAAGAAGAGTTCTACCGCAAAGTTATTCTCCGTGGGGACAGCAAAGATGTTTAATTGAGAAGATGTTTTCAAAACCGTGTATGGCCTCCGGTACTTCCAGTCCAACGCCGACTGCTTGCACAGAGTTAGAACATCGGGCCTTCAAAATAAAAGTTTGATTTTTTTCCAATTTTATTTTATTTTTTTCAATTTCCTTTTCTTCACTCACATCTGCGACCCAGTCGAAACGGATCTGCGACCCACCAGTTGAGAACCACTGCTTTAAATTAAGCCTTCTTATCTTTGCTACCAGACAAACAAACCAAATTGAACGCCAGGAACATATTTGCAACAAAAACATTTCCCAAATTGGGATTAATAAAGTACATTTGATCTTATTTCAGCTTCACGATGAGACTCACACATGGCGGAGATGGAGGGGTCTTCGTCGGAGGTGAAGGTGACGAACAGGACTTTGTCGGAGGCTGAAACCTGTCCATACTGTCCCGACGCCGTCATATTCCGAGCCAACACGTCTCCTGGAGCTGTGACGTACGCAGCCTGCGAACAAAGACGAGGATAACAAAGGATGTCAGAGATATATAGAGCCATGTTGGGTAAACTCCCGTCTTACATCTGCTCTCAGATCACACAGAGAGTTGCAAGTAGCTATCGCCTGAGATCTCATGCTGTGGTTTTGTTCAATGTGCCAAGTGCTAGGACTGACTTAGGGGCCAAAGCTTTTATGTGCGCAGCTCCTCTAACTTGGAACAGCCTGCATGGGAATGGGAACCTTGGCTCCACTGCCTGTTCTTAAAGCTCGGATAGAAGCTATGGTCTTTGATACTGTTGGCACCTGTAAATGTTGATAGGTATGTAAATTGTAAATCCCTGTATCTATGCTGTCCGTTGTTTTCTGTTTTGATGTCTTCATGTGTAACCTACTGCTTTGAAATGAGATACTGAAATGATGTACCATACATTCAAGCGATTCCAGGTTTAAGAGCATTTTAAATCCACATGATATTGATATTTAGGGGTGAGGTATGAAGTAATCACTGTAAGACAAAATCATGCCGTGTAAAAGTTCCATAAATGTGTATTTTCAAAGAAATTCATGTGTTAATAGAAGTCGTACACTTTTTCACCAATGACCTCTCCATGACCTTTACCTCATTTTCCATGACAAAAAAAGTGCTCTCTCAGCGGTACCACTGAAACATTTTGATTTTAACATGGAAGAGGAAAATAAGGTCTGCATATGAAACATGTCGTGCCTATCTAAGCTAGCTTCTACAGACTAAAGCAACTCAAATCTCTCACCAGCAAAACACCTCGACAGTTCAATTCCATTTTACGTTTCATTACTATACGATATAGTATTTATTATCGTTATAATATTACTATTTCGGCGATTAGATAACATATAAATTATATTTGATGCAACTTTAGTTACATTTCCATTTTTTCCATTTTCCAGGTTTTTAATGACCGTAGGAAACCTGAGAAGTGGCTTTTATATTAATTATTAATTAATACTTTTCTCTATTTAATGACATTGTCTTTCCATAAATCTTATTTTGTTTGTGGAGTGATTACAGTAAATGAAGCATGTCATACATACTCTGGAGAACATGTTACATTTGACTTGAAGCACTTTTAGAAGCTACTTCATGAGTTGCTTTAAAGGGAAAGGAGAAGATGTAAACATAAATACTTCCCTGAAACCTTTCAAAATAAGAGCGCTAATTTCTTATCTACTTCCTCCATTCTTTACCAAATTCATTCCGTTTGCTTAAATCGTCCCAAATGTCCAAATGTGTCTCCTATAATATAGTTGTCCACCTTGTTGTACTTGTTGCTGTGGCTACAGTTCAACAAGTACAAGTTAGTTGCTTCGCTGACAGTGTTAAGCACTATTATGAATACACCTTTCAAAATAAGAGCGCCCACTTCCCATATGGCTGCCAATTTACTTCCTCCATTCTCTACACATTTAACATATGTGTC
Organism: Harpagifer antarcticus; assembly: GCA_902827135.1. Classification (NCBI taxonomy): domain Eukaryota; kingdom Metazoa; phylum Chordata; class Actinopteri; order Perciformes; family Harpagiferidae; genus Harpagifer; species Harpagifer antarcticus. Next base: position 254,393 of record CADEHL010001395.1, on the reverse strand, counting down.
CAAATGTGTGTCCATGTGTCTCCTAAAATCAGAGAGGCCAAAAGTACACACATCCTTTCCTCAAGTACAGATACTCGTGTTTAAAAATACTCTGGTGAAAGTCGAAGTACTGACTAAACTTCTTTACTCCAGTAAAAGTAAAGAGGCTTTGAAATGTACTTCAGCAAAAAGTACCCATAACTAGCAGCTGTTTTAAAGAGTACCTGACCTCCCTTTATATTAATAGAACAATAATGTCATTGTTAGCTAATGAATGTTTCCATGCTGAACAACGGCAACATGACAACGTTTCCATTGGTCCCTCTTCTTTAGAGAAGACCAGGAAATGATGGATACACGGATCGTGTTCAAATCAATAGGCACGCAATGACTCTAAAGAATAATGATCACGCATCAAACACACATTCAGACTAAAGGAACCAGCTGTTTGGGAAATGAGAGAAGTAGAAAGTACAGGTATTTGGGTTCAACATGTAAGAAGTAGAAAGTACAGGTATTTGGGTTCAACATGTAAGAAGTAGAAAGTACAGGTATTTGAGTTCAACATGTAAGAAGTAGAAAGTACAGGTATTTGTGTTCAACATGTAAGAAGTAGAAAGTACAGGTATTTGTGATCAATATGTAAGAAGTAGAAAGTACAGGTATTTGGGTTCAACATGTAAGAAGTAGAAAGTACAGGTATTTAGGTTCAACATGTAAGAAGTAGAAAGTACAGGTATTTGGGTTCAACATGTGAGAAGTAGAAAGTACAGGTATTTGAGTTCAACATGTAAGAAGTAGAAAGTACAGGTATTTGGGTTCAACATGTGAGAAGTAGAAAGTACATGTATTTGTGTTCAAACTGTAAGAAGTAGAAAGTACAGGTATTTGTGTTCAACATGTGAGAAGTAGAAAGTTCAGGTATTTGGGTTCAACATGTAAGAAGTAGAAAGTACAGGTATTTGTGTTCAAACTGTAAGAAGTAGAAAGTACAGGTATTTGGGTTCAACATGTAAGAAGTAGAAAGTACAGGTATTTGTGTTCAAACTGTAAGAAGTAGAAAGTACAGGTATTTGTGTTCAACATGTAAGAAGTAGAAAGTACAGGTATTTGGGTTCAAAATGTAAGAAGTCAAAGCAAAAAGTCGTCAGAAAAATAAGTAGTGGAGTAAAGTACTGATACCAGAAACATGTACTTAAGTGCAGTAACAAAGTATTTGTACTCCACTACTTCCCACCTCTGCCTATAATAAAGTTGTTTACCTGTGCCTTGTTGAACTTGTTTTCGTTGCTACAGTTGAGCTGCAGCTCGGTGTAGGAGTAGTATCCGTGGTCGTCTTCACACATCCTGGAGACGAAGGTGAAGTTCTTCGTGTCCTGGACTCCCAGCGTTCTGGAGAACAGGAAGTAGACGAAGCCGTCATCTTTGAAGGCGAATCGGAAGTCGTGAAGATATCGAAGAACGAAAGGATTGGCCTGAACCGCCGACGCCTCGATGATCGAGTCGAAAACAACCCAGTCCCCGACATCCTGAAGGATCCGAGTGGAAATCAGCTTCGTACTGTCATGGCTGCCGTAGCCTTTACCAACCTGATGAAGAGGAGGAGGAGGAGGAGGAGGAGGAGGAGGAGGAGGAGGAGGAGGAGAAATTACACTTTATATTCTTGTTTAAATTTTGTCAATAATACAGGAACAGTACATTGCTTAATAGGTCAACCGCTTATGTGTTGGAGCGCTAGCCAATAGAGTTCGAGTGTTACAAAGTGATGTCACTATGTTCCGGAACTTTGGGATTTTTGCCTTTGCAGACCATTTACATGCACTAACAATCTATATCACACACTACAGGAAAGAGAAAACCCCCACAAAAAGCATCATAGAGCCTCTCGCACTAAAAGTAAATTCTACAATGAAGGTCTCCTGTCGCCTACCAGGAAGACGGTGAAGTTATCCTTGTCTTTGGTGAAGTATGACATCACTCCCACCACGGAGACGCTCTCCTCGGCGCTCGCCACGTACGACTTCTCTCCCTTGGAGTCGCTGAAGTAGAGCAGCTGCTGCACGTCGCTCAGGTTCCTCAGAGAGCAGATTCCCCGGTAGACGCTGCCGCACACCACCAGCGTGTCCTTGCCCTCCTGCACCAGGATCAGCTTGTTGTGGTTGTCCGTGTCCACCGCCTCCTCGCAGGCGTCCGTAACGGGAGGCGTGCACTGCCGGTTGTCCCGTTTCGGACCCGTTTCTGTGTGGGATTCAATCTGCAGATCTGGGGACAGCTGGTACAGGTGGTTCACGGCGCCAACGTAGAGACGGCCAGATCGAGGGTCCGTTACCACGTTGTTGATGAGCGTGTCCGAGGAGAAGGAGTCCACGTTTTTACTATAAGAGGGGAGGATTGTTGCTAGGGACAAGAGGGCAAACTGCCACGACCTCCAACGCTCCATCACGTCTGCAGGGAACACAGAAAAAACATTTTTAAACGATTTTGGTATCAATCAATGTTTATTTATATAGCCCAATATCAGAAATGCTACATTAGTCTCAGTGGACTATACAGGTTGTGCTGAATATCAATACGACACCCTCTGTCTTTGGACCCTCACATCGGACAAGGAAACACTCCCAAAGAAAACCCCAAAAAGTTATGGGGGAAAATGTTAGAAACCTTGGGGAGAGCAACAGAGGAGGGATGTAAATTAAAAAGATAATAGATGGACTTTTATTAATCCCTCGTGGGGAAATTGTTTCTCTGCATTTGACCCATCCTAGTGTTAGGAGCAGTGTGCTGCCATTTTGAACTGCGCCCGGGGAGCAGTGTGGGGAACGGCGCCTTGCTCAGGGACACCTCGGTAGCACTTGGTCTTGCTGGGACTTGAACTGGTGACCAAGTGCTACCGTCGATAGGGACTTGGTTGCCAAGCCGAGTCCCTATCGACTTCGCCACCACCGCCCCATAATACATTTACAACATAGGTAATCCACATGCTTGAAAATGCAGACTTGTCTTGCCTATACAACCCATCAGGACAAAGCTTCCACATCTGGAGCGACAGGGCGTTCGCTACAGCCTCGAATGACACATTTTGCAAATAGATCGAGCAGAAATGAAGTAAAGTGTTGATTTATTCTGTTTTATATGATTATATACTAAACATTTCTGGGTTTTGGACTGATGCTCAGACACAATGCGACACGTAAAGACGTCACTTTAGGCTCTGGGACGGGGATTTGTTATCCCTATTATCTGTGACAATAAAGCGAAACAATAGAGCAATTAACCCAGGGTGGTAAACTGCTGTGCTAACGCTGTTTCTGACAATACACCCGCTGAACTCTGAACACAGCTCTCGTCTCTCAAACAACAGCAGTGGCACAAACTCAAGAAGGAGACACTTCTCATTAAAACTACTTTTACTGCAGAGAACATGAGAGGAAGAAGAGAAGGTGGAGGTCTAAAGGAGTCACTGAGCCAGATTAGATTAGCAAAGACAAACGAAGAAAGTGTGGTGTGTGAGTGTGTGTGTGTGTGTGTGTGTGTGTGACTGAGTGTAGCAATTCGTTTTCTGACATACTGAGTTTCTGCTGCCATTAGTCTGTAAGGCTGTGTTTAATTAAAGTGGAGGTGGCTGTAAAACCAGAAGAAACTGAACCAAACATTCACACAACTACCAGGTAACTTCCATCAACTTAAACTCCTAATATCACCCTTTAAATGTCACTAAATGCATCATAAATATGTCTTAATTACAGCTGCTTTATTTACCCGATGAGGCGTTTTTATTGAGCAATCATTGGCTCTTTCAGATCGTTCAGGGTCAATTGCTTTTAACTTTCTCCAAATTGAGTTCGCTTCAGTGCGAAAAGGGATTTATTAGAGTGGAGACACTTATCTCTGTAGCACCTGCTCCCCAAATTACCTCTCAGATATCAGGAGGAGTTAATGACCTGCAGAGTTTAGAAAGGGTACACACTTTTAGGATCAAGATTATCACTGCCAGGGGTTCTTTAATTGTAAATGTTACTATAAATAATGATACAATTATGGCATCCTCCACGATGTTAAGCTGTAGCCGCCCATTTAGCTATCGCTGTTGTGGTCCAGGCGTCTCCCGGTAAACTTTCAAGCGTGGTCTTTCGCAAGCGAGCGGCACGAGCGGGGCTGAGCATCAGCTGTGTGCTTGGCTTGCTGTTTAAAACACCTTCACTTGTATCCATATGTCTCGCTAGAATCTCCCACCATCCAACCAACAACAACAACAACAACAACAACAACAACAACGTCAAGCCTTTGGTGTTAATGTTATTTAACACGTTAACTTGACAGCCCTAATAAAAACCTCATTACTTTGGACCCAACTATGTTTCGTTTGCCAAATGATAATAAATAAATATTTTATAAACTGATATTTTGATTGTAAAAACCAGAATCTGACGATTAACTACAAGAAATATTTGCGATATTTCTCTCTGAAATTAGGCAAACACCAAATCCATAGTAGCCTACAGAACTACAGTCATTTACTTTCCACAGTTTATATCTGTAAAAACCTTTACTTTGAGCACAACTGTGTTTCATTTAAGCAATCATACACTTGAGGCCGTTCTTGAATGTCATTATTGGTACGACAGTACTGCGGCAGGACCGAGGCGCTTGCGCCGAGGTCCGTACGCTTGAACGGAGGCCTGTACTGGCCTCAAGTGTATGATTGCGATTCTATTACACAAACTATCATTGTAATCAACAATATCGTACAAATAATTTCATAATGTGTGCTAATTTGCTCCCAAACCTACGCTTTCTGCTTGAGTTAATCTCCGTCAGAAAGTAGTTCCTGAAAGTAGTTCCCATGGTAACGATAGCCAATCGAACACTCCTGCTACCCCGCTTACAGTTATTGATATAATTATAGTAAATAATATATTATTAACCAATTTATTGAAAACAATTTATTGAAAACAATTCTTGAATTAGGCTATTTAAATATCTGAGTAATCACTGTGTGGGATTAGCGGAACAAATCAAATCAGGCTCCGTGGTGCTGAAACATGTTGGGTTCAGAATGAAGGTGGATGTTCATGCTGCCATTAAAAGTGCAACAGCTCTCCATGAACTCCATGCCAGACCTTTTTGCAGGTGGTGCTGTGGTGTTCACGGGTAGGACTACGTTATAGGAAGAGCTTTCCTCCAGTGGCCGTTTCATGGCGTGTCCCGGACCGGCAAAAAGCGCGTTGCTCCGCGTCTTTCTGTTGTCTAGAGATGGAGCCCAGTAGCTGCGAAGCGATGACTCGTTTTTATGCCCGCTAACGGAACAGGAAGATGGGCGTGTCTGTATTACATAGCTCTGCTGCAACTGAAATATCAATACAGAGAAAACGAAACTCCATAAATTCATTCTCAGAGTCTGGAAATACCTTGAATCTCCTTCTAGCATTTAAAACAAAGACGCAAACATCTTACTCGTTTAAGGACAGACCGGGGGATCAAATATGCAACATTTATGGGATCAAAGCAGAACTGCCACGGTGTATGTACTTTTAAAAACTCAACTGTAGAGACAGAAGAAGCTCAGCTATAGCATTAGTCCCAACATGTTCATCTCCTTAGCGAAGCTGTTGACATGTTGCCCAAATGCTCTGGGGAACATGACCGTGTAAAGAATGTGTGACTAAGAGCTGTTAAACATTACTTCAAATAATCATGAAGCTTTATTCTATAACACATAGGTTTGAGCAAGCTCTCTGATTGGTCAATAGGCGTGTTTGATTCCACGATCAAACAACGATCAAATAGAACGTGCCTAATCACAAAGTATCCAGTGGCCTACACACGCCACTAGCCTACCGAAACTACTTCCATGAGCCTACATAGTGTGGTTTCCATAGCGACACTGTTATACATTGTCTCTCGTTGGAAATCGGTAGCTACAAAATGTCAGAAGCACCTGCATACAGCGGCTGGGTTGGAGGCAGGGTTGGAGGCCAGAGAAATCATGTCCGTTAGCGGGCATAAAAACGAGTCATCGCTTCGCAGCTACTGGGCTCCGTCTCTAGACAACAGAAAGACGCGGAGCAACGCGCTTTTTGCCGGTCCGGGACACGCCATGAAACGGCCACAGGAGGAAAGCTCTTCCTATAACGTAGTCCTACCCGTGAACACCACAGCACCACCTGCAAAAAGGTCTGGCATGGAGTTCATGGAGAGCTGTTTCAAGAATTGCACTTTTAATGGCAGCATGAACATCCACCTTCATTCTGAACCCAACATGTTTCTGGAAACCACACTATGTAGGCTCATGGAAGTAGTTTCCGTAGGCTCGTGGCGTGTGTAGGCCACTGGATACTTTGTGATTAGGCACGTTCTATTTGATCGCCTATTGACCAATCAGAGAGCTTGCTCAAACCTATGTGTTATAGAATTCCCATTAAACACTAAAAACCCTCCTCTCTGACCTGTCTCTGTGTCGCTGTCATTAATCTCCTCTCCTCCTCTCATTAAAGTATAAATATACTGCAGGTTCTTCCTCTCCTCTCACAGGACCTGTTGTTCATGTTTGCATCTGCCACATGAAAGAAACCCGTCTTCATTTTTCTGTCTCTGCTCTCTTTCCCATCGATGCCTCATTTTTATTTATTTCATCCTCCAGCTTTCTCTCTGGTGTCAGCGCTGAAATAAACTGGTTGGCAAAGGTGTGAAGTGTGTGTTTCTGTTATTTATGTTTCAGGTTGGCTTTAAACATCTGCAGAAAATGACATTCCCAGAACAAATGACCATATCTTCCCTTCTAAAAGGGTTAAATTAATAATCCTTTTTCTCAAAGCAATGATAAACCTGTGAGTTGGATGTAGAAAAGTCAGAATCAATATAGACGTTTTTTATTTTAAAGAAAATTCAGATTGAACACAGTAAAGAAATGTAAATTATAGTGTCCGTCCAAAGAATATTTTGTACTTATTGTGAAAACTGACCTTGGATGATTAGTAGACTAAAAGCTTTAGGAATCCAAAGTACAACATGTAAAAAAAAAAAAAAATGAAATGTAATGAAATGTAATGTAATGTAACATATAATAAGTACCCTGTATCAAGATTGATGCAAAACAAGTGATATTTGACCTTTTTAGACAGATTTAGCAAAAAATAAACCTCTTCTGGGGCCATTTGGGTGGATTTTCCATATCTCTGGCCCCCTTCTTCGATTTTGTCATGTGACATCTCTTTCTGACCGTTAGAGCCAATAGAATCCAAGGGAAATCGTCCCGCACACACTCATGTTAAAAAAAGGTGGCGTCTTCGCGCATTCAATCTTTGTACTGAGCGTAGGAATGGCCTGCTCTACTATTTTAAAACGGAATTGCAGTTTTATTGCTTATATATTATCAGAACATTTCAAAGGGGACACAGCCACATTGGATATTAACCTATGGATTAACTACAGCATCGTTGTTATCGTTTTAATGCAATTGAAGACCAGTTTTGACCAGACAAAACCAAGGTAAGTCATCTTAGCGTTTTAGGCTACCTAGCGCCACTTGTTTTTATGTACGTTTTTGTTGATAACGTCGCGAGTTTGTATCTTTCAATGTTGAGGTGAGCACCGTTAGATTCTGTGTCTTTACGATCATAAACGATGTGTTGGATGTGCACCTAGGATAAGTAATAAGGGAGCTAGGATTGATTTTCGGTGCAGTAATAGGTTAGCATTTTTCGCTCGGGGCTAATTCAGAGGCTCACTGTTAGCATTGTGTGTTCTTTTTGAGAAAAAAAAATGAAAAAGATCAGTTAAATGAGTTTTTTCCCGTTATATGGATATAAAATATTCATAGTTTATTAAATATTAAGGTTCCTTAGACGTTGTTTCCTGCAAATGACGCGATTTCGGCCCCGGAACCGGGTCCGTGGGGCGAATTTTGGAGAAACCGGCTCGAGTGCGCTAGAATTTGAAAATACACAGCCGGAACAAATCTGCTACTTCCTTACAGAGCCCCTCCTCCAACACACAGGAATGCGCACATGACCAATGAGGGCACGAGATAAGTTTGTGCACAGATGGAAGGCTGACAGGCAGGTAGGCCGTCCAGTTACTTTAGCCGGGCCGGCTCAGATGATTGGTCGTGCTTTTTACAGTACTACGGCTTCCACAGATGATGTTTCTTTATGGAATGTTTGTCAAAGCACTTCAGATATTCATTGCTATCGGGATGTTAAGAGCATTCCATGGGATATAACAACAAGTGTATCTCGAGCCGGTTTCTCAAACTTACCTACCCCACCTTTAAATGTGAAAAGATTAAACAGACAAACAATAAAAGCCCTATTTCCCCACATTCCCCAGGTGACATTTTATTTAGAGCAAGAAAGTGTTGTCTCAAATCACACATGGAGGCTGTGAACTGACAAGAAGTAGCGATAGCAGCTGTGTTAGTTAGTTAGCAACGTTAGCTAGTTAGCAACGTTAGCTAGTTAGCGACGTTAGCTAGTTAGCGACGAGAGTTAGCGGGACTCAATTGTTCTGTGTGACACGAAAAAAATGCGGAAATCCTGTTGGTGAACACGAATCAATAGATTAATTTCGAAATGCCGTGAGACTGGGTTGCAAAATAGCACAAACTGAGACACTGAATTGCACGTGACATCTGGAGAAGGAGAGAGAAACAGGTTTTAAAGAAAGACAGACAGACAGTTTCGTAGGTGGAGGTTCAGACCTTCCCCGAGGATTTTGTGTTTGAAAAAAGGTTTAGTTTGAACTCTTTCCCGAGGGTGAAGATGTAAAGACAGGACACAGAGAGCCGGAGAGACAATGTGAATTACAAAGAGCAGCTTGGAGAGGTTAGAGAGAGAAACTTAGAGAGGTTTTTATTCCCCTGGCTTCGGCTCCGGCAGACATTCCTGGATTTAGTTTCACTCCAAACTTCTTTTTTATGCAGAGGGGTCAGCGCTGAAGACTTTCTAAAAGTACACATATGGGATTTGAATGAGTCATAGAGTGCTGTTCTCTCTCCTGTGGATATACGAGTGTGTGTAAATGTGTATGTGTTTTATCACAAGTAAGTTTTCTACCAGATACGTTGTGCTGTAGGGGCCGACTTATTCTCACACACACTGACTCAGCTGTAATGCTATACTCAAGCAGACTATTTCCTGAATTCTGTAACTGCAAATATAAATATGGCAGATGTTAAACTCCTATCAGACAGATACAGGCGTGTTACAGATGGACAATGGATGAATAATAGAAAAAAGGGGTTTTGCAGCAACAATTGCTTTTATAATTTGTTGTAGGACATAAGATGTAATCCTCACAGCATAATTTATCAACGTGATTTCAAGGAAAGGCGTATAAAGCATGCTACTTTAAAAATAAATTGTACATGTTTTTCATGTCTTTATCGCATGTCATGACCGAAAGAACGAGATCGCGGATATAAGCGGTCGAGATGGGTTTTCTCCGCAGGGTGGCTGGCGTCTCCTTTAGGGATAAGGTGAGAAGTTCGGTCATCCGGGAGGGACTCGGAGTTGAACCACTCCTCCTTCGCTTCGAAAGGAGCCAGTTGAGGTGGTTCGGGCACCTAGTTAGGATGCCACCTGGGCGCCTCCCTAGGGAGGTGTTCCAGGCACGTCCAGCTGGGAAGAGACCAAGGGGTAGACCTAGGACCAGGTGGAGGGATATCTCTTCGCTGGCCTGGGAGCGCCTTGGGACCCCCCAGTCAGAGCTGGTTGATGAGGGGAAAGGAACGTTTGGGGCTCTCTGCTGGAACTGATACCCCGAGACCCGACCACGGATAAGCGGGAGAAGATGGATGGATGGATATCGCATGTTTTTCAATGCCACGTTCAAATTTAAACAAGTTTATAGATTTATTCTCACACACACTGGGTGTTTCTCAATCTCGAGTATGCTTGCTTGGTAGCACATGTCTTCCGAGTCACTTGCTTCAGAAGCGAGGCAAGAATACTTCCTGGCATTTGGAAAACGAAGAGTGGAACAGGCGAGCAAGTGTGCGTCATATGAGAGGCCCCGCCTTACATTTTCCGCCACAGATTTGGGGAAATTGGTCCGTGCTCAAAGCATTGTGGGGATTTTAAGACCGCGGAGTCTACACATGTGCAGCCTCGAGATTTCTCCAAACGAAGTACGCCGGGCTCGGTAGAATTCCAAGTATGCTGGACATTGGAACAGTCCTTCGGCGGGACTCGATGACGTAGTATGCTTGAAATAGTGGCTCTGGAGCAGCCTTCCTCGACATTGAGAAACACCCATTGTCTCAGATCAAGCAGAACATGAGGTTTTGCATAACATGGAAGATATCCTAGCACCATTGATTGAACTGCTGGTTGTTTTCTAAATGATTGTCTGGAACATAGTCACAAATAAGATTTAATCAATGTTACCTCATAGAAAGGCAGATACAAGCATGCTACTTTTAACATGCATGTCATGTATTTATTGCATGTTTAGGCAACACAACTAACTTGGTTTGAGTTAAAAAAAAAAGGTACATTTGTTACGTTAATTCAGTTAAATTGGTATATTATCATGCATGCTGTATGTCTCGAGTAAAAACACCTGTTTACCTGCAATTTTCTAGCTCTAAAAAAGGATTTCTTGTTTACGGCTAATCATTTTTCATCTAATTTACATTCATGCCAACCACTGGGCGCCATTAGCCATTCATGACACAGCGCTGCAGGAACATTGAAGCTGATTGGCCGGGCCTGCAGGGGGATACGAGCGATATGATTGGTCGCGCCCAGGGGAAATTGAGTTCTTATTGGTGGTAATGAAGAGGCCTGAAGGAGAGGATAGGAAGCACACACACAGCTGCTATATCTCAACACACACACACACACACACTTTAATCACAGAGAGAACTATGTTGATGTCCATGAGGAGCTTCCAGACGTGCATAGATAAAGAACAAAACAATATGTAATTTGTAGAAAAACACACAATCTGTCAAATATCTCGGGGTCGCCAGATGCTTATAGTTGTGGAATTGATTTTGCATTACATCTGCTTGTATCAGTGGTTAAAAATAATTTAGAATACGTTTTATTGAGTGTATGTGAAACTTATACACAAACAAGCCTTTGTGGTGACCACCTATTTATACACTGGGGACATAATTCATACATGGAACTACAGTTGGGGGTATTGTTCCCACACGGACACCCGCCTCTGACTCCCTATCTCTCGGCACTACACCTTCAAATTAAAAACCAAAGATGTAAAGACATACGAGAAAGCATTAAAACACCTGATGATGATAATATAGAGCTATAACGAAAATCAAATATCACACGTTTCTCACCAAATACGTCAATATCGGGATGCTGTTGTAGGATTTATCATTAGAAAGTATACCCATAATGACCAAGTCGCTGCACATATCCCGCTTATTACAAGGCCACATTCTCACCAAAGTAACGACATGACTCCCAGTATTAATTGAAATGCTTTTATGGATTTAGAAAATAGTTGTATGTATTGATTTAAATTGACGTGCATCCGCCAAGAAAAATAGTCCGTTGTTACCGTTTGTAGCAACGGCAGGAAGGCGGAGCTTTTTGATTACAGATTTGAAAACATCGCTGCTTGCTTTAAAAGTAGCACAATTCATGATGTCACAGCTTGGGAAGTATCTAGATATCCCTGCCCTAATGCCAAAGGAACTGAATATGTGTCGCAGTTTGATGTCTATGTCTGGACCGCTGCGTAGAAGGAGGGTTTCTGGCCCGTTACTTCTCCGCTGTTTTCTTGTCGAAACTGTATTCAGTTAAATCGACCGAACTTCTTTGTGCAGCGTCCTAAACAACGGTGAATAAAAGCTTGACAGCGGTCTGTACTACTGGATTAACAACGTGTCACGTGTTCTGAATTGACCAATCAGAATCGAGTATTCAACTAAACCATGTAATAAACATAATGATCAGTTAGGTGGTTGTAATGGGGGTAAATTAAAGAAGAGAGATAAGGGTTATAATTCTGAATAAAGCCACCACATGAGATGCATCAATGTGGGACTCTTTTAGCCAAATATAACCCTCAAAATGTGGAAAAGGGACATCCTTTGTTCGGCGCTGAAACCTGAGAGGGTGCATACAATTACACTTTGTAATAATCTGTAAGTGCACATTATTACACGATGACAAAGGTAAGACCCGCTATGAAGTCGACCTTTGAGTAGAAGATTAGTCTGATGATAGAAGGTCTGAGAGGCAGACAGAACACACACACACACACACACACACACACACATCTCTGTATAGTACCAGTGGGTAACATCTCAGCGGGGACACAGCGAGCAGAAAACAAACAAAGGACTGAAAGGAGACACAGAGGACTGACTGTGTGAGGACAAAGATTCAATGGGCAGTAAGTACAGGAACTCATTAACCAGTTCCACACACACAAACCCACTGGTATTATTGAAAAGACCAACAGAAAAACTTGTGTGTCACCATTTGCACGCCAGACATTAGGGCCATAGCACAGACTGTCCCTCATTAGTCCATAGAGAACAACATCTGAAGCTCTATTGATGTTTTTTGGCCAAACTAGCAGTGGTTTTAGCAAAGGGGCTCAAAAAGTGAAGCTAGATGGTTGGTAAAATACATTTAAAATACTTTCTGTTTAGTCACTATTTTTATGTTTTGGGATAATTGGCTAGTTGGTTTTTGGCGAGGTAAAGTAACAAGGTGTTTGCCTCACTCCAAATATGGTCAATTCTGGTCACAAAAAACAAGATGACGGCTTTACAAATAATATTTCACATTACTGACTATCACTTTCAAGAACATGTCTGTAGATGCTCAGCTTTCTGATTACTTAAAGGTCCCACGTCATGCTGTTCCGGTTATCACCCGTCTCCTTGTTGTTATGAAGGTTGTTCTGCATGTAAACGGTCTGCAGAGTCACAACCCCTCAAAGGAGCTCCAAGAAGCTGTTTAGGACAGAGTAACTAAATGCATGGAAGTGTTCTCTTTGATGGATTACCAAGCTAAAGCAAATTTATTTTCGCAGCACTCTGAAATGAAGTGCGATCCACCGCCGGCCTGCGAGGAAGCAAATCAATCTCCCTAAATAAATATGACTTTCCATCAAAGCACGGAAAGGTTTCCTGCTCAGGTAGAAGCCAGGGAATACAGAGAAGAAGAACAAGAAGATCCCGTTTCATGCACAGATTAATTCCTGTGTTATGCAAATGTAATTTAGCGCGCGTGACCTCGACGTTTGAGCGATTAACAACCACTTTCTCTCCTGGTGCTAACACTGAGGAGGAGGTGTGTGTGTGTGTGTGTGTGTGTGTGTGTGTGTGTGTGTGTGTGTGTGTGTGTCTCGCTATGGGAGAAAAGCATACGACAGATTGTGTCAATGTGTATCATGAATGTAATATTGGTGTAACATGGATATCAAAATAGTGTAATGTTGCAGTTATTTGCGTATGACAATGATGTTATAATAGTGTAATACTGGTGTGTAACATGTTGAAATATAGGTGTAATTATGGCGTAGTAACGGTGTAGTTTGAGTGTAAGCAAAGGTGGAATATGGGTGTTATAATTGTGTGATATGGTTATGAACAAGATGTAACATGGGAGTAATATTGGAGTTATTTTTATGTTATTTAGGTCCAATAATGGTGTGATATGGGTGCTATACGGGTGTACAAATGTTGTTATTTGGCTGTAATAATGGTATAATAAGGGAGTAATATGGTTATAGAAAAAGATGTGATAAGGGTATACTAATGGTGTAGTATTTGAGTGTTTGTTGGCTATTATAATGAAGAACTAATGGTGTAATAATGGATGTTATTTTGTCATATTTGTTTAAGGAGATGGATTTCTTCCTCGCAGATTGCACTGTACTTCAGGGCGTTGTTCTCATCCCTCCTCTAATTATCTCTCACACCTAAAAGAGCCGTCGCTGTGCCTCTGTTGGCCCTTTCACACCAACGCGTTTTCAGGCTCCGGGTCAGAGCTGGAGCCTGAAAAGTACCGGTTTTTCCTGTTCACACCGCAGCGGCGCCGCCTCTTAGCTTCACTTCCAGCTCCAAAAAATTGTCGGTCTAAAGGCAAGAGCTTCGGAGGTAAGAGGCGGCGGCGCTTACGTCTCTCTTACGTCGAGGCGGGATCAAGTAATGTTGTAAATGTTTGCAAAGTTCCAAGTAAAGTCGTCCGATGCTTTCCGTCTCGTTTCGTAAGAGGATAACCAAAGTGAACAGCGCTTCAATACAATCGGCCATTGTTGTTGTTGTCGTTGTGAGGGATTTCCGCGCGGTTTGGATAGGACAGCTCCGGGCGGTGTGAACAGAGCGGGAGCAGAAATAAAACCAGAGCTGAACCAGAAAAGTTCCCGCTCTGAGCTAGAAAGGGAAAAGCGCTGGTGTGAGTTTCTCTCAGAGTTCCTCTCATACCTCATTCACACCAACGCAACTCCGGTTCAAGCTCCGTGCTAGAGCTTTTCAGGTTCAGAACCGGTTCTTCGGTTTAGCGCCAGCTCTTTTCACACTGCCCAGAGTCCGACTGGTGCTGCGTCATCGTTTGCGTCATGACGTAACCGTTTGCGTGCCTGCTTCATAAAGCCAACCCGCGCGGAAACCCCTCACAGCTCATACCGACAACAACAATGGCCGATTGTGCTCCAGCTTCCTCTGCACCTCTTCTGAAGACCAGGTTCCCAGCAGGTAGCCGGTCTCTCCAGTGGACCACTGCTGCTCGTTACGTTTCTCCATCGTTGTGTACAAGCTGGATAAAACGCGGGCTTTCTGTTGTTGTTCAGGAGTTGATCCCGCCCCTGCCCCCGCCTCGCCGTAAGCGTGACGTATGCGGTGCTTTCGCTCTGGCCGGACAATTTTTTGGTGCTCGAAATGAACCGGATTCCGGAGCTAAGAGGCTGCTCTGCTGCGGTGTGAACAGGAAAACCCGGTGCTTTTCAAGCTCCAGCTCAGAGTTTCTCTCAGAGTTTCTCTCAGAGTTTCTCTCAGAGCTTCTCTCAGAGCTTCTCTCAGAGCTTCTCTCAGAGCTTCTCTCAGAGCTTCTCTCAGAGCTCCTCTCAGAGCTCCTCTCAGAGCTTCTCTCAGAGCTTCTCTCAGAGTTTCAGAGTTTCTCTCAGAGTTTCTCTCAGAGCTTCTCTCAGAGTTTCAGAGTTTCTCTCAGAGCTTCTCTCAGAGTTTCTCTCAGAGCTTCTCTCAGAGCTCCTCTCAGAGCTTCTCTCAGAGCTTCTCTCAGAGCTCCTCTCAGAGCTTCTCTCAGAGCTTCTCTCAGAGCTTCTCTCAGAGTTTCAGAGTTTCTCTCAGAGCTTCTCTCAGAGTTTCTCTCAGAGCTTCTCTCAGAGTTTCTCTCAGAGCTTCTCTCAGAGTTTCAGAGTTTCTCTCAGAGCTTCTCTCAGAGTTTCTCTCAGAGTTTCTCTCAGAGTTTCTCTCAGAGCTTCTCTCAGAGTTTCTCAGAGTTTCTCTCAGAGTTTCTCTCAGAGCTCCTCTCAGAGCTTCTCTCAGAGTTTGAGCAGTAATGAAAGATGTTGTTGCTGCTTCCTGTTTGCAGGATCCCGAGAGGATTACTGTCGGAGTCGTACGGCTCGCTGACACTCATCTCTAAATCCTTCAGAAGTCAGGACTGAAGTCTTCTGTCGCCTCCAGACTCCAGATCGTGCTGATGTCATTACAAAAGCAAATTGAGCATGAATTCCAAAGACACAGAGATCAGAAACCTGGCAGGTGTTCTGTCACTTTATTTAAAACGGGTTACAGATCGGAAAGTGTTGGTTTTAGTCACCGTTTGGAGACAGAAGCAGTCATTTTACTTTATTTATTATTTGCTTAACCAGGAGAGTGTTAGTTAGACTTAGAATTTTTTTTTAAATTAATTTCTAAATATTAGTTTAATTATTATTTACTAATCCTGTGTTTTAAAAAATACATAATTTTTATAAAAATAATAAATACAATTATTTGTTTATTTTCATTATATTTTTCCTCATTTAAGAAAAAAATGTTTTGGGGTTTTAATAAGATTACTTTTATGAATTTAAATGTATTAGTTTAATATTGTTTTATAATTTCTTTAGATTTCTTTTAATATTTTAAAAAAATGTCTCACTTAAAAACAGAGAAAAAATTATAATTTTAGGACTTTTATTGTGAAATTTGTTTTATGTTGTATTACCTGTAAACAGGAAGTTCATTTTCTTGTTCAATTGGAGCACATGTTGACAGCTGGGCAATTTGAAATAGAAAATTATTTCTTATGTTTGGTAATAATAAACCTTTAATTCAAACTTTCCCCAGTATTTTGAACTCTAATGAAAGCTATCATTAATTAATAATTACCGCCTCTTTTGGGATCTGAATATTAAGCAACATAAATGCATGATATATGTGTGGATCAAATGCCACCGGAGGCAGATGCTGTGCTCATTACCCAAAGCCGCCAGATAATGAGTTAAATCAGAACACCACGCTGATTAGAAACCATCTCGTTAACCGCCTCTGAATGGAAATCTCTTAATATCATCTTTCCAAGAGGTATTCTAAATAAGACTGAAGGGCAGATTCTGTGAGGATAGATTTAAGTGGAAAAGCTGTATCCAAAAAATAATTAGCACATGGAGCTCCGTGTGTTTTGTGAGCACTGTCCAAACTTTACATAAACAGAGACAGCAAGAGCAGAGGATAATTAACAAGGAAGGCTGTGTTTCAGAGTGTGTGTGTGTGTGTGTGTGTGTGTGTGTGTGTGTGTGCAGACAGAAGGGAAGCAGGAGAGATTGTTCTTTGCAGCCAGAGGACCGACGAGATATAGCCCCTCATTCCTGCTCAGATTAAAGGATTTAGAGCAAGAAGCCTTATTACAGAGAGAGAGAGTGTCCTCCCCCTCTGATGAAAGCACACACACACACACATATCACACACACACACACACACACACACACCGTGTTTTAGTGCAGCAGTTACACCAGATGTTTCTGCACCTGTAGAGTATATACTGTCACCTGCACAGCTGTGTCTCTCACAGTGCTTTAAAGCATGTTCCCGACACACTGCACCTTCCTGCTCTGATCTCCTCTGGGTGCATGTTCATATCTATTTCAGTCTGTGCTCCATATCCAAACACCTCCATGCACTGACAAGAGGGCGTCATGCAGAGCTACAAGACTCAGCAACACATTCCCATTTTGTCTCACAGCTTTCAGATCTCTGGATTCAAACCTTTTTATAGCCGTGTTTTTAAAAGTGAGGACGCACGCAGATGGCAGCGGAGACGCAGGATTATTCAGCGATGTTTAAACATGTCTTTAAAACTTGGTTTGTGTCCGCTGTGTTTTTCTTTAAATGTATATTTTCTGGTACTCGGTTTGCCAGTTGCTGTAATGTGAGATTGTGCAGACACCCTTATGCAAAGTAGAGATGTAACTGTTCATTGCCTTTAACATTGCACTTTAACTGAAGCTGAAGCTCACAGTAATAACTATAAGATCTATCTGAAATAAATAAGTGAACTGAAACAAATACCAATTTATGCGCAATTACTTCATACTGTCTAGTTCTCTTTATTGTGCCCCCCTCAGAAAATAACTGGCCCCCCCAGTCAAATTGGTCTAGAACCGCCACTGGTCCTAGACCTCCAGTATAATCATTCAAATGCATTAGGCGCTTTCACACCGGAGTACTTTTCCCGTTTGGTTCCGTTAGCGCCTGGAATTTTGCGTTCACCCCAAAAAGAGAACTTAGTTCATGAGAACTTTCACCCCCATGTTCAGTCCCTGCTAGAGAGGTGGGACTTTCCTGGGGAGAAAAAAGTACCAAAGTCTGATTGGCTGGGCGGATTGCAAACCACGCCCCGTAAAACTCTGAACAGTTTTTGTATTTGCTGGCATTAGCATTATTAGCATTAGCATTAGCCCCGCGCAGCAACGCAGAGAGACTATCTTATGGCAACACAAAAGAAAACATGGGAGCGGTGGACATGAGGAGGTGTCGGCGTTCTGGCGATTTACTCGGAAGGCTTCAGTAGAAGCTGCTGGGAGTCCCAGCAGCTTCTACTGAAGCCTTCCCCAACTCCGGGGACTTCCGGCCGGGGACTGTGGGCGGCAGTATCCGCCGTGAAGTTGTTTGTAGCCTGCCAGTAAACCCGAAGAAGAAGAAGAAGTGACGTCAGCGGCTTCATTTGCCTAATCTTCACTCAGGGACTTTTTCCGGTGTGAACGCGATCTGCTCTTTAGTTCCATGGGGGATCTAAGTGCTGGGGTCTAAGTGCTGGGGTCTAAGTGCTGGGGTCTAAGTGCTGGGGTCTAAGTGCTGGGGTCTAAGTGCTGGGGTCTAAGTGCTGGGATCTAAGTGCTGGGAACTAAGTGCGGCAAAGTACTTGGTGTGAAAGCGGCTATTGTTTCCTAATGAGCTGTCTGCAGAACCAGCGGTCGATGCACGACATGCTGAAAATGGGATTCATGTAGTTTGATATCCAGGCATAGGTCATCAGAAAGCAATATCCTCCTTTAATTGAATGCTATTTGTTACTATAGTGGTAAAATAATCCACTAATATTTCAATAAAACCAGATGTAAAGAGGAATGATCGTGCTCTGTTTAAGTTTCTGAGACAGATTTATGTTATTTGCAGGTTTTTGTGCTAAAAGCGTGAATTTAAAAACACAAAGGAGAAAAGTGGAGGATGGGTGCTGCATCACTTCTGCAATTAAGTGAGAGAGTGGAGGAAGTGGCGCAGACAGACTGAACAACAACAACAACAACGACATGAACTAAGGAGCAGGAAGTGTCTCAGTGTGAAGCAGATGTTCCTGATGTTCACAGCATTACCGGGTACTGACTGAACACACACACACACACACACCACTTCAGGGGACATTACATTGACTTACATG
>CADEHL010001395.1:108042-230542 GCA_902827135.1 Harpagifer antarcticus | reverse complement strand
CTGCAACAACACCACGCCGTTATCTTGATTCTGATTGGCCAGAAGACATTATCAAAGATGTTCTATTGAGAAGACGATCACTACGTGGCAAAAGTTTTCAAAACCGTTTCTAGACTTCGGTATTTCCAGACAAGTGGCTGAAATCAATCTGACTAACTGCTGTCTGTGCAGTTTACTCCGCGGACTTTATTTTGCTTACCTTAACATCATGTTTCATGGTGGGGCTAAGCCATTTCTTGGTATGGGTGTAGCCTACCCCAGCCATAGCCTGGCGCTGCCACTGGTGGGATGTATGGGGCGGGCCATTCTGCACATGCGTTAAATATTTTAATGCAATTAATTAAACAAATTAATTACCGCCGTTAACGCGATAATTTTGACAGCATTAATAAAAATATATAAAATATATGTCTATGAAGTGTTTCGCTCCAAACACCAAACAGATCATTCTAGCCACGCCTCATATCCCTCTATTTCACTTCCTGTTTCTAAAGTGCTGATTTGGGTATGAAGCTTTAAAGAGGAGGGGTCTGAGCTCATGCGGGACCCGGCAGCTACCGTCTAAACTAAATGCTGCCGTGATGAAACGCCATATCATGGATTATCAAGGATCTGAAACAGTCTGGAGCTCAAAGGCTTTCTCTCTTGCCGGTTATACCACAAGGCGAGTTCCTTTTTACTTCCTGCTTCTTCACACACATGCTCTCCAGTACAGGTTAGCTCTGAGTGTTAGCGATGCTAATGCAAACACCGACCATATTACGTCCAAAACAGTCGGGCATTGTTTCTGATAGCAGCTTTCTGATTGGGCCGTGGGTCCACATTTCAGATATGACGTCATATTAGGGCTGTCCCGAATACCATTTCTCGGGCTCCGGATATTCGGTAGTAATCAGCAGCGAATATTCGAATATTCGGTGCGGAGATTTTTTTTCATAACACGCTCCGAGACACCTGACAACACACTGTTAAGCAGAAGCGCAGAAAGAGCATACTATTACGATTTATATTTATTTATTGTCTCAGTACTCGCATACATTAAAACTAAATGTGTCCTCTGCATTTAACCCAGCCGCAGTGCAGCGCCGGGGATATAGGCGTAAACAGTAAACGGTATTTAAATAAATGAAGAACGAAAAATAAATGAACGAACTGTATGCCAATAATTGCCTTAGCCCCAGATGTTCCCACATCGCTCCTATTATTTTCACTATTCGGATAAAATTGAAAAACTAATATAAAAAAACAATTCGGTTGCTTGCTTGCAACTATTTTCCAAGGATAGTAAGAGCACGATTTTATCATGTGTAACGTTACTGTTTAAACGGCGGATAACGCAGCTTCATCATGGCAACTTGACAACAGCTAAGCTAAGCTAGGCTACTACTTACAGCATCCGGTGACTTTTCAGAGTTGTTGTGCCACCGGCCAGTTTCTTGTCGCATATTTGGCACACTGCCTTCTTCTTACCGTCGTCCAATTTAAAATGGTCCCACACAGCTGGAGTCTTCGGCATTTTGTGTTCAGGTGTGTGAAGCGAGGTGAAGCAAGGAGAAGCGTGCCGTTTGCGTTCGTGACTGTGAGTGAACGCGATGTCAGGAGCACAGGCTGAGATTGTATATATTTCCGCATTTTAACAGTGCAATTCAAAAGTATAAATATAGTATAAGAATATGGAAATTCGCCTTTATTGATAGCATACATTTAGGGGAAAAAAAATTTTTTGGGAAAAAAAATAAAAAAACCAATATCCGAATAATGAAATTGAAACCCGAATAGTTGGCCAACGAACGAATATTCGAATAGTCGAATATTCGGGTACAGCCCTACGTCATATCGGACGCAAATCTGGATCAGCTCCGTAGTTCCCCGTTTTTAGAGATGTGGGTACGGAGGAAAAGAGAGAGGGTTTTATTTCCTGACGCTGCGTGAGTTCCCCGACACACCGGGGACGCACCGGGGACACATGGTGACACACCGGGGACACATGGTGATGGAGAGAAGTGCATTTTGCAGGATAGGTCCCCTTTAAATTATATCCTTTATATTGGTTCACATACTCATTTTTTGGGGATTTTTTAAACTTTAATATTCATTGTTTATCATTGTCCTCCCAAAAAAGTACAACAACATTATTTGTCAGGACATTTTCTTAAGTTTAAATGACTATTTTATTCACACATTACCTTTTGGATGCTTTCAACTCATTGTCATCCATTCGGTTCATTAGTTAGGTAAACAAACCAATTAATAACATGGAGTACAGCCTGTGAGTACAACACACACTGGCCTTTAGATCAATACATATGAGATATTAAATGTTCTCTTCGGCTTAAATAGTTGTTTAAAGAAAACATCAAGCTTTTCCTCCTGTTTCTGTTTCTCAATTCAATATCTTTGCTTAAAACAAGCGTTTTCATGTTTTTCGTCAACAAGTAATCCACTGAGGCAAGAGCCAATTGATTTAAGTTGAAAGAACAGCTCGTTATGTTTAAACCACTTTTTGTGAATAATATTGACAATTTTCCTTCTTTTGTCATGCGTGTTAATGACACACACACACACACACACACACACACACTCCAGCTGCACAAAAAATAACAACTCAGCTTTTGATTCATTTTGCTGCCCGCGTCATACATTTATAAAATCTATATCATCGCCGCTTTGCAATTACAAAAACACTAGAGTTATAAAGAACAAGGTGTCTATCGATTTTGTGTGTGTGTGTGTGTGTGTGTGTGTGTGTCCCATTGGGAGAGAGAAGGATTGGTCATTTTCTCGGGCCTCTATCTGATCTATCAAACACACACTGATATACACCTGAACATCAGCAGGAGAGGACTCTTTAAAGTAGAGACACTACATACTGATATACACCTGAACATCAGCAGGAGAGGACTCTTTAAAGTAGAGACTCTACATACTGATATACACCTGAACATCAGCAGGAGAGGACTCTTTAAAGTAGAGACACTACATACTGATATACACCTGAACATCAGCAGGAGAGGACTCTTTAAAGTAGAGACTCTACATACTGATATTACACCTGAACATCAGCAGGAGAGGACTCTTTAAAGTAGAGACACTACATACTGATATACACCTGAACATCAGCAGGAGAGGACTCTTTAAAGTAGAGACTCTACATACTGATATACACCTGAACATCAGCAGGAGAGGACTCTTTAACGTAGAGACACTACATACTGATATACACCTGAACATCAGCAGGAGAGGACTCTTTAAAGTAGAGACACTACATACTGATATACACCTGAACATCAGCAGGAGAGGACTCTTTAAAGTAGAGACACTACATACTGATATACACCTGAACATCAGCAGGAGAGGACTCTTTAAGTAGAGACACTACATACTGATATACACCTGAACATCAGCAGGAGAGGACTCTTTAAAGTAGAGACACTACATACTGATATACACCTGGACATCAGCAGGAGAGGACTCTTTAAGTAGAGACACTACATACTGATATACACCTGAACATCAGCAGGAGAGGACTCTTTAAAGTAGAGACACTACATACTGATATACACCTGAACATCAGCAGGAGAGGACTAAAATGGATATCCACTCCAAACACATTTTCCAAAGTGATGCTGCAGTTTGAATGGAAAACCCTACATTTCGAGGAGATGAAAAGACATTGGGTTCAAAAACGACTTTTCTTGCAGGACAGAACTCTGAGAAAATCAAATAACCAGCGACAGCCGTTGAACCGTAGAAAAAACCAACTCAATAAATTCCCAATCCGTCAAACAGGATCATCCATCATACCGAAGGTGAAGCTCACATGTGATTTTTTAATAAAGTACAGCCTGTGTATCGCTTTCATCTCCGATCCCCGAGGTGCTTTAATTGAATTTACTCCCCGTCACCTTGCTCTTCTTCTCTGCTTTAATTTCAGCTCGTCTCCTACCTTGAATTAGGGATAAGAAGGTGATAGACAAGTCAGATGAAAAGATAATGAGGAAGCTGTTTTGCCTCCCAGCTTTGAAATCCACCCACACGGACACTTTTTATAGATTTCTACATCTCGACTGTATTTCTACACCGCATCAGAAACGGTCCAATATCTGCACTCAACCTTTGCAAATTCCCCAAATGTGGCACGATTTGATTCCTTAAAAAGGTTATTCCCAAATGATGCAGACTTTAAAACACCTAAAAGACTGCGGCATCAGGTTCTGTCCATCTATCTTCTACCGCTTATCAGAGTCGGTGACCCATCCTTCATCACCAAAGATAGGTAGGAACGAAGATGATCACTTCAATCACTAATTTAACAAATTAATCTGACTGAAAAAGTCCTGATTTCCCCCAAAAACAAAGCTCACAACTACCTGATTGCATAAAGCAGGGATCCTGAAGTCCTTTTTTAAGACCCTTTCCATACATTTTAAGACCTCATCGCCACTTGGAGTTTTAACCGGTTATCTTGGCGACACACTTCACCTCACATTGACTATATACAGTATTGATTGTCCTTCCTCCTTATCTTCCAACCATTTGGACGCAGACTTGCATTTCCCCGTAACGATGTTGTTTAGCAACCGGCGTAAACGGACGGATCAAGCAGTGAGCGTGTGATGTCCTGTTCAGCAGGGACGTGCACAGGTACAGGCTATTGTTGCCCGGGTAACGGCCTGTTTCTCCTTTTTGGCTGACCTGCCCCTCTGGAGAGAGCGAGAGGTTTATTCTTCTTTATGTTGTGGTTGAGTCACCATGATAAGCCCACAATTAGTATTGTGTCTCGCTGCGGGAAACACACCAGCTTCATTTTTCTACTACTTCTTCTTCTTCTTCTCCTTCTTACATGTAATTGCTCGCATGGTAAACTCCCTCGACGGGGACGCTCGCTCTCTTCTCTCGATCGCCCTCTCTCTCTTCTCTCGATCGCCCTCTCGATCGCCCTCTCTCTTCTCTCGATCGCCCCCTCTCTCTTCTCTCGATCGCCCTCTCTCTCTTCTCTCGATCGCCCTCTCTCTCTTCTCTCGATCGCCCTCTCGATCGCCCCCTCTCTTCTCTTGATCGCCCCCTCTCTCTTCTCTTGATCGCCCCCTCTCTCTTCTCTTGATCGCCCCCTCTCTCTTCTCTCGATCGCCCTCTCTCTCTTCTCTCGATCGCCCTCTCTCTCTTCTCTCGATCGCCCCCTCTCTCTTCTCTCGATCGCCCTCTCTCTCTTTTCTTGATCATCCCCTCTCTCGATCGCCCTCTCTCTCTTCTCTCGATCGCCCCCTCTCTCTTCTCTCGATCGCCCCCTCTCTCTTCTCTCGATCGCCCCCTCTCTCTTCTCTCGATCGCCCTCTCTCTCTTCTCTGATCGCCCTCTCTCTCTTCTCTCGATCGCCCTCTCTCTCTTCTCTCGATCGCCCTCTCTCTCTTCTCTCGATCGCCCTCTCTCTCTTCTCTCGATCGCCCTCTCTCTTCTCTCGATCGCCCCCTCTCTCTTCTCTCGATCGCCCCCTCTCTCTTCTCTCGATCGCCCTCTCTCTCTTCTCTCGATCGGCCCCTCTCTTCTCTCGATCGCCCTCTCTCTCTTCTCTCGATCGCCCCCTCTCTCTTCTCTCGATCGCCCTCTCTCTCTTCTCTCGATCGCCCTCTCTCTTCTCTCGATCGCCCCCTCTCTCTTCTCTCGATCGCCCTCTCTCTCTTCTCTCGATCGCCCCCTCTCTCTTCTCTCGATCGCCCTCTCTCTCTTTTCTTGATCATCCCCTCTCTCGATCGCCCCCTCTCTCTTCTCTCGATCGCCCTCTCTCTCTTCTCTCGATCGCCCTCTCTCTCTTCTCTCGATCGCCCTCTCTCTCTTCCCTCGATCGCCCTCTCTCTCTTCTCTCGATCATCCCCTCTCTCGATCGCCCCCTCTCTCTTCTCTCGATCGCCCCCTCTCTCTTCTCTCGATCGCCCTCTCTCTCTTCTCTCGATCGCCCTCTCTCTTCTCTCGATCGCCCCCTCTCTCTTCTCTCGATCGCCCCCTCTCTCTTCTCTTGATCGCCCCCTCTCTTCTCTCTTGATCGCCCCCTCTCTTCTCTCGATCGCCCCCTCTCTCTTCTCTCGATCGCCCTCTCTCTCTTCTCTCGATCGCCCCTCTCTTCTCTCGATCGCCCTCTCTCTCTTCTCTCGATCGCCCTCTCTCTTCTCTCGATCGCCCTCTCTCTCTTCTCTCGATCGCCCTCTCTCTCTTCTCTCGATCGCCCTCTCTCTCTTCTCTCGATCGCCCTCTCTCTTCTCTCGATCGCCCTCTCTCTCTTCTCTCTCTTCTCGATCGCCCTCTCTCTTCTCTCGATCGCCCTCTCTCTCTTCTCTCGATCGCCCTCTCTCGCTTCTCTCTCTATCGATCGCCCTCTCTCTCTTCTCTCGATCGCCCTCTCTCTCTTCTCTCGATCGCCCTCTCTCTCTTCTCTCGATCGCCCTCTCTCTCTCTCTCGATCGCCCTCTCTCTCTCTCGATCGCCCTCTCTCTCTTCTCTCGATCGCCCTCTCTCTCTCTCGATCGCCCTCTCTCTCTTCTCTCATCGCCCTCTCTCTCTTCTCTCGATCGCCCTCTCTCTCTCTTCTCTTGATCGCCCTCTCTCTCTTCTCTTGATCGCCCTCTCTCAGAGAACACTTCACTGCCCGCTTCATTGTAGGATTTCTGCCATGTCTCTACTTTAATTTGACCATCTCTGTATCAAGTTATGGAATACTAAATAAGTAATTAGATTACTGCGCTCATAAAGGATGATAAGAATAATGCATATTGAACTGGTTTAATTAATTAGTGAGTTTATTTAAGGTAATTATAGAAGCCCTATTTTATCAGTATGTCTGCAATCGTCAAACTACATTGAATTGTCCCCATTTTTTCTTAAGTAGTTTCTAACGTTAGATATTTTAATGTTTTCATTTTAAAAAGCAAGTCACCGAATGCAAGTCGTCGCCTTAGCTGTGAATTACTGTTCAAATTAGTTAATGTAATAATCGTTTTGGTCTCATATTTTTTTTCGGGGGGGGGGGGGGCCTTTTTCCAGTTTAGAGCAATAGCCCCTCCAAATGTCTGTGCACGTCCCTGCTGTTCAGATGACGTCAAACCCAACGCGATGCCATCAATAAACACAGAATCACACGACACACCTATGACTACATTCAGGCAGACTGTAGAACACAACCTCTCTGGACCATTTATATACTTACTGAAAACAAGCTACATTTAATACCTTGGAAAATGCCGTTTCATACTTTTTAATAGCCTTCATTTTTGCTAAATTGATTTATCAACTTTTAATACTTTTTAAGACAATAGGTCCAAACTAGAAGATGCATAAGCAAACACTAACGAGATACGCTAATGTGAACCAATCTTAAATAAACTCAAATGTGTGCTAACACTTAATCACAGCAGCAGGAGGTGAAACAACACACTGACGCCCTGCGAGATGATTTATAAAATGATGTGTTGACATGAGAGGAAATCAAGAAAACAAATGTTCATTTAAAAAGCTATTTCGCATCTTGTCTCGCTAATGAGAAACTCAAGCCGTTTTTATAGAAATTAAAGTTTTTCCCTGCAGCAGATTATTCTTCTGACTTCCATTAAACCCGCTCTGCAGGGATCCGATTGGTTTGACTTGATGGGTGAGATTTTTAAATTAAAAACGCTTAATCCCCCCCCCCGAACCCCCTCTTTCTACTCCTAGAAATATGCAACATCTTGCTCTGTTGAACCTCAAAATAACACAAGTAGAAGTTCATTTTCCCCGAGGATGGCGGAAAAAAGGAGGTTATAATGTGTTTTAATGTTTAACAAATGTTGTTTTTATTATATTTGAGAGTTGAAAGGTTTTTAAGAGGCTGTTTGAGACTCAGCAGGGGGTCTTCTGTGCATACAAACTGCCGGTTGACATTTTTGACATGAAGAAAAAGTCTCTTTTGTGAGCGTTTTGTCTCTTTGTCTCTATTTTTCACTCTCTGTCTGTCTCCATCAGCTGGCTCTGAAAAGACTCTACGGGGATTCGAGACAAACGTCTTCAAAATGACAGCTAGAACACACACACACACACACACACACACACACACACACACACACACACACACACACACACACACACACACACACACACACACACACACACACACACACACACACACACACACACACACACACACACACACACACACACACACACACACACACACACACACACACACACACACACACACACACACACACACACACACACACACACACACACACACACACACACACACACACACACACACACACACACACACACACACACACCACACACACACACACACACACACACACACACACACACACACACACACACACACACACACACACACACACACACACACACACACACACACACACACACGCACCTCTTCTGATACGGCTGCCATTTCTTATCACTTCAGTCGTCTGACAGCCGGGCGAGGAAGAGACAGATGGAAAAAGACACGGATAATAATAATTTCAAAAGAGGAAGAAGTACCGGAGAAGATTGAGAGAAGTCTGATTGACGGACATATGTTGGAAAAATAATTAAGTAAGCACCGTCAGGGCCTTCAATGTATTCAGAGAATAACCTGGAACCTCAGATAAAAAAAAAATCGATTTAATTATATAAACAAAATGAATAAATGAGAATGGTATCTGTGTCGTTGATCTGTAATATCACAGTGTTACATTGATTTGTTTGTCCTTCTCGGACCATGCACTACGCATTTCAGTGGTTTTGTGTTAGAAAGCAACCAATCAGATCTTGTTCTGGGTCTCTGGGTAGAATATCCTTCAACAAGGTATTCTACATCCTTGATCGAATGCCCTGGCCGTTGCACTGAATGAGAGCGTACGTTTGGACTGACAGTTTGATCAACCGATCATATATTGATTTGTAGCCAATGGGCGTATTCTTTCAGAGTTCCCCTCGGTTCCAGGTGCTCTAGAAGGCCCGCTAGTTCACTGGCTCGAGACAGAGGATCTAGATGAATGTGACGAAGCAATTCATGCCGTTTTATTGTTTTTAACGTTGAAATGACAAGTGCAACAGGTGGAGCGGAAGTTGTTGCGGAATTGTTGTGAGTTCCCTTTTCAAGACGACAATTCAGTGAAAAGACGGATATTATAATGCGGGGGAGGGGTGTGTGTGTGTCTACAGAATGTCCAGTTGTGATAGACACGGTTCGCCACAGCTATCTTGATTAAAGCTTTTTAAAAACTCTGAAGACTCAAGGGATGAAATCGAGTCAAAGACGCCTCGAAAATCATAAAATGAAACCCAAAAATGTAACGTTACGTCTCAGAAACGAGGGGAATATGGACAGGAAACTAAAGGAAAAGTGTGTAATGCTAAGTAGCTTTAGCTCGTGTCTGGTTTTTATCGATGGCTCATTGTAGTAGATGCAAATATACACATTTCTTTGAGTAAAGCAAAGTAACATTTGAGAACAAAGTTATCCAGAGTACTTCAAAATGATTGCTAGAAGTCTAAAACATCGAAAATGTCAGATAAAGAGAAGAAATTAGATAAAAGGTTCAATATGTTTGACGATTGGAAACTTAAAAAGGTACATAACTCTGATTAGCGGAGCCGAATTCAGCTTTTTTGATTGAAAATAATGACGTTTTATCGTCTAAAACACTTTATAATGAAACATTTGAAAGCCTGAGGACTCGAGGGAGGATCAGGGCAGCACAAATCGAGTCCGAGACGCATCTAAATTTGACTCTAGACGCAAGAACGTAAGGATATAAACCAGTGTTTCTCAAACTTTTTCATACCAAGGACCACTTAACCAATAAATAAACACTCGCGGACCACCTAACTCCACAAATATCAAAAAACACATCGTTTTTCTAGAACAGATTACAAATCGCCTGAAAATAGTACAAACAAGTGGCAACATCTGTGGTGAAGGTGTTGTGCTGGGCTATATCATGCAATCGAAAGTGAAACTTAAACTCGCTCCATTGCGGAGATATTCCCGCGAGAGTACGGAAAACTTAAATTGATTAATTAATTTAAAATGTGAAATTTTACCAATATACTCACGGACCACTAGGGGGCGCTCACGGACCACCAGTGGTCCGCGGACCACACTTTGAGAAGCACTGATATAAAGTGTGGGATGCTAACTAGCTTTAGCTCGTGGCTAATGGTAGTGACAGCGAAAGTAGTAAAGTGTCCAAAGTGTTTTTGTGAATAAAGTCAAATGAGAGAAGAAGTATGTTGTGTGTTGCAAGAGAGCTTCCTAAAGCGGTTGTCTTTTGTTGTGGACTATAGGCTGAGCAAATAGAGAAGTGATTAGCCCCGTGCTGATTCCACATCTGAAACTGTGTCCTGATGAACGATCTGTCAGCGATCGCTTCCTCTCTGTACAGTCACCTGCAGTGCTCAACACAATGCACAGATAACTGAAAATAAAATACTTAAAGAGGCCCAATTTATGCTTTAGTCGGGGTTTTACTTCCCTGTAGTGTTTTATACAGAGATGGTTACAGCACACACATCCTTTACTCAAGTACAGATACTCGTGTTTAAAAATACTCTGGTGAAAGTAGAAGTACTGACTAAACTTCTTTCCTCAAGTCAAAGTAAAGAACTTTGAAATGTACTTCAGTAGAAAGTACCCATAACTAGCAGCTGTTTTAAAGAGTACCTGACCTCCCTTTATATCAATAGAACAATAATGTCATTGTTAGCTAATGAATGTTTCCATGCTGAACAACGGCAACATGACAACGTTTCCATTGGTCCCTCTTCTTTAGAGAAGACCAGGAAGTGATGGATACACGGATCATGTTCAAATCAATAGGCACGCAATGACTCTAAATAATAATGATCACGCATCAAACACACATTCAGACTAAAGGAACCAGCTGTTTGGGAAATGAGAGAAGTAGAAAGTACAGGTATTTGGGTTCAACATGTGAGAAGTAGAAAGTACAGGTATTTGAGTTCAACATGTAAGAAGTAGAAAGTACAGGTATTTGGGTTCAACGTCTAAGAAGTAGAAAGTACAGGTATTTGAGTTCAACATGTAAGAAGTAGAAAGTACAGGTATTTGGGTTCAACGTCTAAGAAGTAGAAAGTACAGGTATTTGAGTTCAACATGTAAGAAGTAGAAAGTACAGGTATTTGGGTTCAACGTCTAAGAAGTAGAAAGTACAGGTATTTGTGTTCAACATGTAAGAAGTAGAAAGTACAGGTATTTGTGTTCAACATGTAAGAAGTAGAAAGTACAGGTATTTGTGTTCAACACGTAAGAAGTAGAAAGTACAGGTATTTGAGTTCAACACGTAAGAAGTAGAAAGTACAGGTATATGGGTTAAAAATGTAAGAAGTAAAAGTAAAAAGTCGTAGTGGAGTAAAGTATTGATACCAGAAATATGTACTTATGTACAGTAACAAAGTATTTGTACTCCACTACTTCCCACCTCTGGCTTTATATATGTTTTAAATGTAATATTCCCTACACTCTTAATTTAATCAATATCCTGCTTTATATTGTGTCTAAAGCTTCAATCGTGTTTTATTGTCAGAGTTTATAGATGTGTTATCTTCACAGCCTGGATATGTTCTACTTTTCAAAGAGATGTTTAAATTCTAGAATTTTTTATTTCTACTCTTTAATTTCTACTTCTGTATCTCTGATCTTATATAGGTTTTAGTGCATGTAAATGGGCTGCTATGGCTAAAATCCCAAAGTTCAGGAACATAGTGACATCTATATGTTACACACACTTCTATTGGTTAGCGCTCCAACACATTGTACGTAATAGGCTAAGGGGCGGGACATCTCTAAGCGGTTGACCAATCACAACAGAGCCGGCCAGCTAACCAATCAGAGCAGCTCTGGTTCCAGACAGAGGGTGAAAAGAGGTGCTGCAGAACATTAACGTATTGTATTATGCTGTAATGATAATATAAGTTACAACGATACCATCCAAGGTTTTATTTGCAATAACTCCTCACCAGATGGAAGTAGACTTTAGAAAGTGTGTATTTCAGTCGAAAACATCTGCACAGACGTTCAGGAGAAAGTGGAAACACATCTGTCTTTCCAGAGAGCATGTCAGGTCAAATATTTGAAGATATAAATACACCAGAAAAGTTTCTAACATACTTTCCAACACTGGATATTGGCAACACAACTAAAGACGGCTCCAGTCTTTTCTTTCAAACCCTGTAGTGTCCATTTTCTATTTCCAAAATCTGGGTTTTGGGCGACGCCTGCTGTGATAATGGCTCCATCTTCCATCAGACAGTGAGACAATGTGGAGGTGAAACTGTCCACAGCAACAAAGCACACATTGAAATCCAGATTTTTTTCTTCTAATGAGGATTCAAGGATTTTGGTGACAGATGGAAACTTTCTAATAAGGTGTATTTGCCAAATTCCAAAGTGTTTCTTCTTAAAACAGTCCAGAGAAAAGTTTACTTTACCCACTGCCCTAGTTTTATTCCAGTGTGTGTGTGTGTTGTTTGGGCAGTTTCATGCTGGACCCCATAAGGGTTTATAATGACCAATTTACATAATTAACACGCTGAGGCATGGCGACACACACACACACACACACACACACACACACTTGACTCGAAGCCAACTCTCCTCCTTTCTTGGCTTTCATTC
This sequence comes from Harpagifer antarcticus, assembly GCA_902827135.1. Lineage (NCBI taxonomy): Eukaryota > Metazoa > Chordata > Actinopteri > Perciformes > Harpagiferidae > Harpagifer > Harpagifer antarcticus. Next base: position 217,881 of record CADEHL010001395.1, on the reverse strand, counting down.
CTCCATTTACTCTGAATTCATTCTTTCTGTCTTTGTGTCTGAAAAGTGCATTCCCTAATACGCCACTGATTATATTCAAATCACGTAACATCCATTACATTTGCATAAAAGTAGGCATCTAAAAATCTTAAAATGTGCAAGAATTGTCAATTACCAACAAAGAAAATGCCAAACGTATGAAATATGGTTTCAGAAATTACTCCAAAACTTAAGATATACACAATAAATTACATTTCTTAACACCCACATAATTTTTAACAATGTGGTCTTCCTAAAAAATGCTTAAAATAGAACATGTCAATGTATTTTGACATACTTAGGTAACTGTAACCTTGAACAATCACCAACATTTGGAAGGATACTGTAAAAAATGACACCAAAATTGAAGAAATACGTGATTAATTTAATAATTTAACATCCACCCATTGTTTTGGGAGGTGATGTGGCTAACACATGCCCTGGAATTAAATACATTTGTACATAATTAAAGTCCTATATTTTGGATTTGTACACCGTGTTATCTGCCTGTGTGATATGTGTGTAACTTTTCATAGAAGAAGAAGTCCGGAAAAGTTCTTCAGAGCTCCAAAAATACTTCAGGAGGAACAACACGTTTTTGTTTAACTCACTGGGACAACAAGTGAAGAAGTTGAGCAGGAAAATACACAAACACACACACACGCAAGTACACACACACACACACACACACACACACACGGTTTAATGCCTCAGACTAAATCAAACAGGATTAGATGGACAGGAAATATTAATCCAGCCCAGACAGTGAATCCATCACGAGGATTAGTTATAGAAAAAAAAAAATTGTATTTACCCAAAAAACCAATCAGCCCAATCTGTGGCTTTAGCAGAAAAAAAGACGAGGATAATAAATATGTGGAGCATTATTTCTGCAAATGTACCTACGATAGTTTGTAGAAGGACGTTTTTCATCTCTGCTGGTTTTAACTCCTATTATTATTATTGCTTAAAGAGGACAGATTGAGCCTCGACACATTACCATGCTTTAATGTTCAAAAAGCTTCTGTGAAGTCATGTGACCGTGCTGTAGTTCCTTTATAGCCCAACATTAGCCTCCTTTAGCTTAGCAGTGGTGACGTGAAGTCATGTGACCGTGCTGTAGTTCCTTTATAGCCCAACATTAGCCTCCTTTAGCTTAGCAGTGGTGACGTGAAGTCATGTGACCGTGCTGTAGTTCCTTTATAGCCCAACATTAGCCACCTTTAGCTTAGCGGTGGTGACGTGAAGTCATGTGACCGTGCTGTAGTTCCTTTATAGCCCAACATTAGCCGCCTTTAGCTTAGCGGTGGTGACGTGAAGTCATGTGACCGTGCAGTAGTTTCTTTAAAGCCCAACATTAGCCACCTTTAGCTTAGCAGTGGTGACGTGAAGTCATGTGACCGTGCTGTAGTTCCTTTATAGCCCAACATTAGCCGCCTTTAGCTTAGCGGTGGTGACGTGAAGTCATGTGACCGTGCTGTAGTTCCTTTATAGCCCAACATTAGCCGCCTTTAGCTTAGCGGTGGTGACGTGAAGTCATGTGACCGTGCTGTAGTTCCTTTATAGCCCAACATTAGCCGCCTTTAGCTTAGCGGTGGTGACGTGAAGTCATGTGACCGTGCTGTAGTTCCTTTATAGCCCAACATTAGCCTCCTTTAGCTTAGCGGTGGTGACGTGAAGTCATGTGACCGTGCTGTAGTTCCTTTATAGCCAAACATTAGCCTCCTTTAGCTTAGCGGTGGTGACGTGAAGTCATGTGACCGTGCTGTAGTTCCTTTATAGCCCAACATTAGCCGCCTTTAGCTTAGCGGTGGTGACGTGAAGTCATGTGACCGTGCAGTAGTTTCTTTATAGCCCAACATTAGCCACCTTTAGCTTAGCGGTGGTGACGTGAAGTGAAGTCATGTGGCCGTGCTGTAGTTCCTTTATAGCCCAACATTAGCCTCCTTTAGCTTAGCGGTGGTAACGTGAAGTCATGTGACCGTGCTGTAGTTCCTTTATAGCCCAACATTAGCCTCCTTTAGCTTAGCGGTGGTGACGTGAAGTCATGTGACCGTGCTGTAGTTCCTTTATAGCCCAACATTAGCCGCCTTTAGCTTAGCGGTGGTGACGTGAAGTCATGTGACCGTGCAGTAGTTTCTTTATAGCCCAACATTAGCCACCTTTAGCTTAGCGGTGGTGACGTGAAGTGAAGTCATGTGGCCGTGCTGTAGTTCCTTTATAGCCCAACATTAGCCATCTTTAGCTTAGCGGTGGTGACGTGAAGTCATGTGACCGTGCAGTAGTTTCTTTATAGCCCAACATTAGCCACCTTTAGCTTAGCGGTGGTGACGTGAAGTGAAGTCATGTGGCCATGCTGTAGTTCCTTTATAGCCCAACATTAGCCATCTTTAGCTTAGCGGTGGTGACGTGAAGTCATGTGACCGTGCTGTAGTTCCTTTATAGCCCAACATTAGCCTCCTTTAGCTTAGCGGTGGTGACGTGAAGTCATGTGACCGTGCAGTAGTTTCTTTAAAGCCCAACATTAGCCGCCTTTAGCTTAGCGGTGGTGACGTGAAGTCATGTGACCGTGCTGTAGTTCCTTTATAGCCCAACATTAGCTTTTTACTTCAACAAGTCGGACAAGTATGAAATCAGACAATCGGAGGAGGACCTGAATGCACCATTAGCCTAAGTGGAGTTTTAATAAGTTTAAACATATTTAATGGTAAATGTTTATCTATAAAAGTAATTTTATAATTAATTCCAACTATTTCCTATATTTCTACCTAGATGCCATTTTTTAAAACCCAGGTCACAACTTTACATTTTTGCTTCCATTTAATTATGTTTTCCTTCTCTGTCACTGGTGTCAGTCAGTCTGGAAGTACAGTGGGAAGGAGACAGAAGAATGCTAATTCACCTGTGTGTGTGTGTGTGTGTGTGTGTGTGTGTGTGTGTGTGTGTGTGTGGACTAACAGTGAGAGGTGTGTCTGGTGTCTTGTTTCTTCTCCGCTGTATGAATAGAGTCCAAGAACACACTTGACTGACATAATGAGGCACTCTCAATACTGTGTGTGTGTGTGTGTGTGTGTGTGTGTGTGTGTGTGTGTGTGTGTGTGTGTGTGTGTGTGTGTGTGTGTGTACAGATGCCTGAACCCATTGCATTATGGGTAGCAATTTAGGGTTGAAAGAGAAAGTGAAGGAAACGGGATAAAAGTGCTGAAAGAGTAACAAGAAGCCCTGCAGTTCTCTCTCCCCCTTTTCTGCCTTGTATTCCTCTCTCTCTTGTACAAACACTCCCCCCTCTTCCTCCTCCTCTTCTTCCTCCCCCCCCCCCCCCCCCCGAACTCTTTTCAAATGCCCTCTTTATCTCTCTTCTTCGTCCTCATCTTTCTCGCTGCTGAAACACAAACCCCTTGTAATCCTCCTGATCCAGGCCTGTCCGGAGGGGGGAGAGGGGAAGGGAGAAAGGGGGAGTGATGAGAGAAATGTGAAGAGGAAGAGGAGAAACAGAGGAAGAGGAAGAGTAAAGAAAGCACGATAACTCAGCAAAATATCCAGGAATGCTTTAGATTTGAGGTATTTAAACTAGACGTGGCTACTGCTGATGCCAAACTCATACATGTATAGTTCCTATACAAGAAAATTAACTAAAATGTTAACAATCCTAAATGATGAGAGACTCACTGAATAGCTATAGAAACATAAATCACGTTCTTTGTTATTAAAAAGCGATGTTTGAATGGGAAAGGGTTCAAAACTCCTCCATTAGACTCCTTTGTTTACTTCCAGAACATAGTGACATCACTATCGAACACTCAAACTCCTATTGGCTCGCGCTCCAACACACTGTACGTGATAGGCTAAAGGGGCGGGACATCTCTAAGCTGGTTGACCAATCACAACAGAGCCGGCCAGCTAACCACTCAGAGCAGACTGGGCTCTGGTTTCAGACAGAGGGTGAAAAGAGGTGCTGCAGCACAGGCAGTATGAGAAAAATAAAGAGCTTTTTGAACATTAAAGCATGGAGACATGTAGAGACACTACTTTAAATACAAATATGTACACGTACACACTTCCTTTCTAACTCCTGCTGTGTGTGTGTGTGTGTGTGTGTGTGTGTGTGTGTGTGTGTGTGTTTCTCATCAGGAAGCATGAATGCCGGCAGCGTGTGTGTGATATTCTTGGGAAGCATCAGTGAGGATTCAATAGGAGAATACAATTATACTCTAGTCTACAGATTAACTTCTGTGTGTGTGTGTGTGTGTGTGTGTGTGTGTGTGTGTGTGTGTGTGTGTGTGTGTGTGTGTGTGTGTGTGTGTGTGTGTCTGTGTATGTGAGAGAGAGAGAGAAAGCGGGTGTGTGTGTGTATGTGAGAGAGAGAAAGAGGGTGTGTGTGTGTGAGAAAGAGGGTGTGTGTGTGTGTGTGTGTGTGTCTGTGCATGTGTGTGTATAAGAGAGAAAGCGTGACAGTGTGTGTGTGTGTGTGTGTGTGTGTGTCTGTACGTGTGTGTGTATAAGAGAGAAAGCGAGACAGTGTGTGTGTGTGTATGAGAGAGAAAGAGTGTGTGTGTGTGTGTGTGTGTGTGTCTGTCTGTGTGTCTGTGTGTGTCTGTGTGTGAGAGAGAGAGAAAGAGGGTGTGTGTGAGAGAAAGAGGGTGTGTGTGTGTGTGAGTGTGTGTGTGTGAGAGAGAAAGAGGGTGTGTGTGTGTGTGTGTGTGTGTGTGTGTGTGTGTGTGTGTGTGTGTGTGTGTGTGTGAGAGAGTACATGTCTCCAAAGCTTCAGCAGGGAAAGATAATGAAAGTATTTTCTAAAGAGTTCTTCCTCCCTCTCCTCCGAACCCTCACATTTTACTCTCGGCTGGATTTCTAATCTCCGGGATCGTTTCTGATCTCCTGAATCTTTCACTGTCATCATTTCTGAATGAAACCGTTTCTCTGCTGTGACTCGTCAGGGTTTCTTCTCTCTTTATTTCCCAACCTTGTGCAATCATTTCCTACCAGTGCTCGTATCGGCAGGTCCTGAGTCAGTCTTAAAACATATTTAACAACTACAGAAAGCAGTCAAATCTCTCGTACGCAGTAAAGGTAAAACGCTCAGGTCATAAAGTCAGTTTTATCAGCCTCGATGTCGTTTAAAAGAATCCAACCTTTTTTGTCTTGTAACCGCCTAAACACCCAATGAAAGGCTTTCGTTACTTCCCTTATGTGATGTCATTCCTGGTGAGACTGATTTGAGACTGCTTGAATCAGAAAAGGTGTAACGCATTTAGTTACGGTGCACTAAAGTCTTATTCCAGACATATCCATCCATTTTAACAATTTTAACATGGGTTTAAATTTAGATTGAATTAACTTTATTGATTCCAATTTGGGAATACGTTTCATTACAGCAGCATGTAAACTCTGCATTACCTCTTATAAGTGTTTTCTGGAACATATTTAGGGTTAAGCTCTCTGTCTACCGGGCCATTTTCCTTCCTACCCTCACCTCTGGTCATGAAGGATGGGTCATGACCGAAAGAACGAGATCGCGGATACAAGCGGCCGAGATGGGTTTTCTCCGCAGGGTGGCTGGTGTCTCCCTTAGGGATAAGGTGAGAAGTTCGGTCATCCGGGAGGGACTCTGAGTTGAGCCGCTCCTCCTTCGCATCGAAAGGAGCCAGTTGAGGTGGTTCGGGCACCTAGTTAGGATGCCACCTGGGCGCCTCCCTAGGGAGGTGTTCCAGGCACGTCCAGCTGGGAAGAGACCAAGGGGTAGACCTAGGACCAGGTGGAGGGATTATATCTCTTCGCTGGCCTGGGAGCGCCTTGGGATCCCCCAGTCAGAGCTGGTTGATGTCGCCAGGGAAAAGGAAGTTTGGGGCTCTCTGCTGGAACTGCTACCCCCGAGACCCGACCACGGATAAGCGGGAGAAGATGGATGGATGGATGGATGGATGGATGGATATTTAGGGTTGCATAATTGACATCAACATTGCTTAATAGACTTGTGCCGTATCCAATTAGTAAAGGCAACATCTGTAAACATGTAATTGTGGTACAGATCCCAAAGTAGAAAGTCTTAAAACCTCCTTTTTTAAAATTTAAATATGTCTCTGTCACAATTTGTATTCTAATATTGTATTGTTGTGGAAATAATTGATCATGCCGTAAAAAATGTTCCCATTTCTTTACATTATATTTCAATTAGCTGACACTTTAATCCAAAGTAACCTTCAAAAAGTGCATTTAGAAAGAGGTACATTAGCTTTCAGTGAGACAAACCTTGCTAAATGCTACGTAACAAAGTTATTTTATCTATTTGTTTATTATCGGCAGGCCAGTAAAACCAGTACGAGTGTTTCTCTCCCAGGAGAACATGTATTCCCAGTGAGTTCGAATCAGTGTTTTCCTGAAGGTGTTCGTCCGTGCAGAAAACAAGCAGGAAATGTGATGTGTGTGAGATGTCCTTTAAATTGTGATTGGATTGAGAAGAGTCTCTAATGATCTCACCGCCAGGAGACGCCTGATAGCTGCGCTCTGATTGCAATTCTTTTCACACTGAACCCGAGTAAAGGAGGTGGACTTCACTCTCTGTCTCTAATGTTAAGCAGAGAGGAGAGGAGGCTTTGTCGTCATCAGCAGTCTCATCTCTGTGAGCACGACCTCCATTAAGACAGGAACAAAGTGTCGCTGGTTCTATGACAGATTTCACATTTCAGTTTCTTTGTAGAGATCACAAACTCAGATCCGCAAGAATCCTGCAGGTAGCTTCAATTAAGCAAACTTTAAAGAGTCCCCTCCTGCTGATGTTCAGGTGTAGATCAGTATGTAGTGTCTCTACTTTAAAGAGTCCTCTCCTGCTGATGTTCAGGTGTATATCAGTATGTAGTGTCTCTACTTTAAAGAGTCCTCTCCTGCTGATGTTCAGGTGTATATCAGTATGTAGTGTCTCTACTTTAAAGAGTCCTCTCCTGCTGATGTTCAGGTGTATATCAGTATGTAGTGTCTCTACTTTAAAGAGTCCTCTCCTGCTGATGTTCAGGTGTATATCAGTATGTAGTGTCTCTACTTTAAAGAGTCCTCTCCTGCTGATGTTCAGGTGTATATCAGTATGTAGTGTCTCTACTTTAAAGAGTCCTCTCCTGCTGATGTTCAGGTGTATATCAGTATGTAGTGTCTCTACTTTAAAGAGTCCTCTCCTGCTGATGTTCAGGTGTATATCAGTATGTAGTGTCTCTACTTTAAAGAGTCCTCTCCTGCTGATGTTCAGGTGTATATCAGTATGTAATGTCTCTACTTTAAAGAGTCCTCTCCTGCTGATGTTCAGGTGTATATCAGTATGTAGTGTCTCTACTTTAAAGAGTCCTCTCCTGCTGATGTTCAGGTGTATATCAGTATGTAGTATCTCTACTTTAAAGAGTCCTCTCCTGCTGATGTTCAGGTGTATATCAGTATGTAGTGTCTCTACTTTAAAGAGTCCTACTTTAAAGAGTCCTCTCTGTATATATCACTGTAATCATCTTAGCACAGTAGTATTATTTGATCACAATCTGTTGGAGCGCTAGCCAATAGGAGCGCAGTGATGTCACTGTGTTCCAGAAGTAAACCAAGGAGTTCAAGAAGAAGGAGGGGCAACTTTGAGACGCAGAAACAAAGTTAAATGTTTTGGGCTAAAAGCTGCGAATCGATAAGAGGATCCTTTGTTAGAAATATTTTTAAAAAACTGACAAAGAGAAAAAGAATCTACTCTTAAACTAATAAATCATCTTCTTAAGACCATTCAAAGTCCCTTGAAATGTGAACATGATCCAATACCAGTGAAACACACACACACAGAATGAGGGAAGAGAACACTTGTCATTTACTGTAACACTGAGTCAGTAAAGCTCCACAGAGACCTGCAGCACATGCTAAAGACGTTAACCCTGACACACACACACACACACACACACTATGAAATGACGTAAATCTGTTAAAGCCATCAGAACAGGGAGGGTTCCTGCTGTTGTCCATAAAAGCTTAAATATAGCAGACAGACAGCTCAGACATTTTGCTCCACTGCCTTCCACCCTCTTCCTCTTCTTCCTCCTCCTCCTCCTCTTCCTCCTCCTCCTCACTTCTTCTACTCTCTTCAGACTTCATGCACAATAGAAACGAGCTGCAGGTTTTTCTGATTGAGCTACGTCTCGGATCAAAGGAGGGAAACAGGCGACTCTTGGCGGAGGGACAACAAGGTGACGACAGTTATTCAAAGACTTCCAAAAAATGCACCACCTGTGGGCCAACGCTTTAACACCGAGACAAAATCAAGGAAACGAGGAACAAAAAAGACTTGAATGGAACCAGAACAAGCGGCTGATTTAGAATAAATTACCCATTTATTATAAGGATTAAAGAATAAACCTGTTATTAAACTAAACATTCCTCTGTCTTTCTGCACTGCTGTAACCTGTCGCTATTTAATAATGTTGTATTTATAAAAAAATGCTGGCATATCCTGTATTTTGAGACTCATGTGTTGCATGTTTTTAGTAGTTTTATTAATTTGACATGTTTTGGTTAGTGTGCAGTGTCCCTATTACACACACATGCTTTGGTTAGTGTGCAGTGTGCAGTGTCCCTATTATACACACATGCTTTGGTTAGTGTGCAGTGTGCAGTGTCCCTATTATACACACATGCTTTAAACAATACCAACACATAAATACAGTAAGAAAATAAGAATATTGCAATTACAGCAATCTGTATTCATGTGGATGAATTGATAGATGGATGGATGGATGGATGGATGGGTGGATGAGTGGATGGATGAGTGGATGGATGAGTGGATGGATGGATGGATGGGTGGATGAATGGATGGATGGGTGGATGAATGGATGGATGAGTGGATGGATGGGTGGGTGGATGGATGAATGGATGGATGGGTGGGTGGATGAATGAGTGGATGGATGAATGGATGGATGAGTGGATGGATGGATGGATGAATGGATGGATGGGTGGATGGATGAATGGATGGATGAGTGGAAGGATGGGTGGGTGGGTGGGTGGATGAATGGATGGATGAATGGATGGGTGGGTGGGTGGGTGGATGGATGAATGGATGGATGGATGGGTGGGTGGGTGAATGGATGGATGGATGGATGAATGGATGGATGAGTGGATGGATGGGTGGATGAATGGATGGATGAATGGATGGATGAATGGATGGGTGGTGGGTGGGTGGGTGGGTGGGTGGATGAATGGATGGATGGATGGATGGGTGGATGAATGGATGGGTGGATGAATGGATTTTATCCAAAGCGACTTACAATAAGTACATACGACCAGGAAGACACAACCTTGAAGAAAACAGAATCATATAAGTACATCAGGTTCCATAGAGCCAAACATTTCAAGTGCTACTCAGCTGGCTATAGATAAGCCAGTCCTATATTAGTATATAAGTGCCTTGTTAGTAATTCTATCGCTCGAAGTGGAGTCGAAAGAGATGAGTTTTCAGTCTGCGCCGGAAGATGTCCAGGCTTTCTGCTGTCCTGATGTCAATGGAGAGCTCATTCCACCATTTTGGAGCCAGGATAGCAAACCCACGTGTTTTTGCTGATGGGAACTTGGGTCCCCCTCGCAGCGAGGGTGCAGCGAGTCGTTTGGCTGATGCAGTGCGGAGTGCACGCGCTGGGGTGTACAGTTTAACCATGTCCTGGATGTAGGAAGGGCCAGATCCATTCGCAGCATGGTATGCAAGTACTAGTGTCTTGAAGTGGATTCTAGCAGTTACCGGGAGCCAGTGGAGGGAGCGGAGGAGCGGAGTGGTGTGGGAACATTTTGGAAGGTTGAAGACCAGACGAGCCGCTGCATTCTGGATGAGCTGCAGAGGTCGGATGGCACATGCAGGTAGACCAGCCAGGAGGGAGTTGCAATAGTCTAGGCGTGAGGTGACGAGAGCCTGGACCAGAACCTGGGTGGCTTTCTGGGTCAGCTGGGGACGAATCCTCCTGATGTTGTAAAGCGTGTATCTGCAGCAGTGGGTTGTAGCAGCGATGTTTGCAGTGAAGGACAGATTGTTATCTAGGGTCACACCCAGATTCCTTGCCGTCTGAGTCGGGGAAACAACAGAGGTGCCGATGTTGATTGTCAGGTCAAGAGTGCGACAATCTTTTCCCGGAAAGAAAAGCAGTTCAGTCTTGTCAAGGTTGAGCTTGAGGTGATGAGCAGACATCCACTGAGAGATGTCAGCTAGACAAGCAGAGATGCGTGCGACGACCTGGGTCTCTGAGCGGGGAAAGGACAGAATTAATTGGGTGTCGTCAGCATAGCAGTGGTATGAAAAACCATGCGGGCTAATGACCGATCCGAGCGAGTTTGTGTACAGGGAGAAGAGGAGGGGACCAAGAACAGAGCCTTGAGGGACCCCTGTAGTTAATTGACAAGGGTCGGACTCGGACCCTCTCCAAGTTACCCTGTATGAATGGATGGATGAATGGATGAATGGATGGGTGGATGAATGGATGGATGAATGGATGGGTGGATGAATGGATGGATGAATGGATGGGTGGATGAATGGATGGGTGAATGGATGGGTGGATGAATGGATGGGTGAATGGATGGGTGGATGAATGGATGGGTGGATGAATGGATGAATGGATGGGTGGGTGGATGAATGGGTGAGTGGATGAATGGGTGGGTGGATGAATGGATGGATGAATGGATGGATGAATGGATGGGTGGGTGGATGGGTGGATGAATGGATGGATGAATGGATGGATGGATGAGTGGATGAATGGATGGGTGGGTGGATGAATGGGTGAGTGGATGAATGGGTGGGTGGATGAATGGATGGATGAATGGATGGATGAATGGATGGGTGGGTGGATGGGTGGATGAATGGATGGATGAATGGATGGATGGATGAGTGGATAAAATAAAATCCAAGGGAAAAGTCGGTATCAGAAATCGGGCTAAACTTGAACCAGATGTTCCTCTGACAAAACGTTTAAAGAAAAAGAAGAAACGTCCCGATATTTAAAGCAGCGTTTGCCAACTAAAAAAAAGATGGAGGCCAAACAAAGAGCAGACCAACTCGGAGCAAAAAGAAAAGAGTATAAAGCCTCAGCTGGCGAACACATGAGCATTATTCACCCACGCCCTCCAACACACACACACGCCCTCCAACACACACACACACACAGAAGTATTCCATCTCACCACACTCCCATAAACACACCACTGTTGGCAGCTGATAAAAGTCGCTTCAGTTGATCAACTCTCCCTTTCTCTCTCTCTATTTCTCTCTCTCTCGCTCTCCCTTTCTCTCTCTCTCTCTCCCCCTTTCTCTCTCTCTCTCCCTTTTTGTCTAACTTTTTCCTGCTTTTCTTTCTGTCTAACTTTTTTCTTTAGTGCTTTCATCCATTCTGACTTTGTTTCCATTGTTTTTCGTCTTGCAGTGTTCCTCCGTATTACATCTCTCCTCCTCCCCCATTTGCAGAACTTTAGAGAAATGCATTTACATTGACCTTGAACAGAGGTGGACGAAGAACGCAGAACTTTTACTTAAAGGTGGGGTATGTAATTCACTTCAGAAACACTTGTTACAGTATATTCCATGGAATGCTCTGAACATCCCGATAGCAATGAATATCTGAAGTGCTTTGAAGCCGTGGCGCTGTAGAAAGCTCGACCAATCATCTGAGCCGGCTAAAGTAACTGGATGGCCTACCTGCCTGTCAGCCTTCCATCTGGGCACAAACTTATCTTGTGCCCTCATTGGTCATGTGCGCGTTCGTGTGTGTTGGAGGAGGGGCTCTGTGAGGAAGTGGCAGATTTCTTCAGGTATTTTCAAATTCTAGCACACTCGAGCTGCTTTCTCCAAAATGACCTGCCCCACCTTTAAGTTTTAGTCGTTGCTTTGAAACTGTAGAAACACTGTAGAAATATAAGTCATGCATTACAAATCTTTGCTGAAGTATAAGTAGAAAAGAATAAGAGTAAAGAGAAGAAATACTTAATCCATGACTCAAGTCCAAGTCTCAACTCATTGGGATTCGTTTTAAGATTACATTTCTAGAACAGTTTTGTGTAAGTGATGAATATGGACTTTTAGTTTTATATGAATGCAATTTGCAAATTTTGTTGCAGGAAAGACTCAAATAAAGTCAAACAGGGGAAAGAGAATACATAGTTGTAGTGGGTTCAACTGAAATCTGATTGGCCCTGAGAAACTCTCTCACACATCATTGGATTTACTTTCATAAGATCTGAGAGTGACAAGGTACAGGCTCTGAATAAAATGAAGCCGTTTATGAGAAGAACTATTCAAACGTTGGAAAACAGAACAGAGGAGGAGAGACGGAAACAGTCATGGATGGATGACAGAAGGGGAACACACACACACACGCACTTCCTGGAGACTTATCCTAACCTTAACCAACACATGCCTAACCCTTACCAAGTCTTCACCCTAAAATTAACGATTCCCCTTATGGGGACCTCCATTTTGTCCCCATACGTGACTGTGTAAACAGATTTAGGTCCCCACAAGTATAGTAATGCGAGGACACACACACCCCTTCAGGGGACATTACATTGACTTACATGCATTTCCTGGAGACTTATCCTAACCTTAACCTTAACCATCACATGCCTAACCCTAAAATTAATGATTCTCCTTATCGGGACCTCCATTTTGTCCCCATAAGGGAGGCGAGTCCCCACACGTGACTGTGTAAACAGATTTAGGTCCCCACAAGTATAGTAATGCTTGGCCACACACACACACACACACACACACACACACACACACACACACACACACACACACACACACACACACACACACACACACACACACACACACACACACACACACACACACACACACACACACACACACACACACACACACACCACACACACACACACACACACACACACACACACACACACACACACACACACACACACACACACACACACACACACACACACACACACACACACACACACACACACACACACACACACACACACACACACACACACACACACACACACACACACACACACACACACACACACACACACACACACACACACACACACACACACACACACACACACACACACACACACACCAGACGACCATTCAAAATCAGGTCACATTCGTCTGGCTTCAGAATGAGTTTCTAAATGTCCACACACACATTTGGACTAATATCTCTAAAAGACACAGAATCAGAGACAAATTACAAGCTTTAGGTCATCTGTTTCTCCATCTCTGTGTGTGTGTGTGTGTACCATACATTACAGAAAATGAAAATGGACCCAAATGGAGTTAAACGCGTCTTTCATCACTCTAATGCCTCTGCACATTAAGAGTACATGACAATGTGCAGAAAGGCCGTTAGCGTGTTAATGCAGACACAGAGAGCTGAGTGGCATTTCACTTCCATTGCAAACATCTTAAAAAAGCAGTTCCTATATTACATCAGTGTTTCCTGCAACGATGTAAAAACTAGCCATACATGCTATTACCTTGAAAGTTTACAATATCTTAATTTCAATTCTAAATTCCCAACAAAAAGTAAGGTTCATTTATTCGAGATATATAAGATTCCCATTGGATTAAAAGGCCATTAAAAAGCATGAGTGTAAAAATAGCTTTAACAACGTACTTAAAAAGCAGCTTCACCCAGTTTAATATCGTAGCGTGTATTCATGGCAAACAAGTGGTATTGGGGAGGTTTTTTGTATTGCGGCTCTATGTACAAAGCTACATCAGTGCAGGGCGTGGTTATCAAACTGAACTGACTCTGCTGTGACGAGTTTCAGGAGACAATCGAGCGACGTTTCCTTTTCAGAATCTAATGGATTTAAACTCACAGGAGAGCTGCAGGATAAAGGGGGGAAGGCCTCTGCACACGTAAGCCGAACATCGGTTATTAAACACACAATAAACCAGAAGCACATTTGGACAGGGGCAAACCTCTGACAATGAGACAAGTGAAGAACAGTCTGTGTATCGGCGCAGTGATTTGGATCCACTCCAAAATGCAATGGCTTACTCTTTGGCTCATGCTACACCAAATGACTACGCTTCATTTAAATCAGGCTAATCACAAATCGGTGGATTATCTGAAACTCACAACGGGTTCATTGACATCTGAGGAGTAGAGAATATCTTGGTAGCACATTTTTACTTTCCTCTACTTCATGTGCTCGGTCCCTTTCAGATTCTGCATTTTAAATACGAAACCAGGAACAACGATGGATGCCACCGAGTGGACGAGAAGAAGTAGACGCGAAGAAGTGGACACAAGATCAGACATGTTGTTCCTGATCTGTTCTGATCCCTTAAAGGTGGACATCAACATAACCTGAAGCTTCATTTAAATCCTACATGATTTAAGGTTCCTTGTGTGTGGGTGAGGATAAGAGCTTTAAGTGTTAAGTTTAGATACTTGTGCTCATGTTCCTTTATCTTAAGGGAAAGGGAAAAGCTTTTAAAACTTCTATATTGCCTAATGTTTGCATATTAAAGTTCCCTAAACAACATCTAGGAGTTGGAAAGCAATATAATAAGAGAGAAAGGTGTGTGTAGGGTGTCAGTAATTGGCTGATATGTGAGGAGTGTGTGTGTGAGGGGCAGCAGGGTCTCAGCAAGAATTCATTTCTATAAAAATGGCCTGAAGCCGCCAATTGACCTCTTACACACACACACACACACACACACACACACACACACACACACACACACACACACACACACACACACACACACACACACACACACACACACACACACACACACACACACACACACACACACACACACACACACACACACACACACACACACACACACACACACACACACACACACACACACACACACACACACACACACACACACACACACACACACACACACACACACACACACACACACACACACACACACACACACACACACACACACACACACACACACTTCCTGGAGAATTATTCTAACCTTAACCAACACATGCCTAACCCTAACCAAGTCTTCACCCTAAAATTAATGATTCCCCTTATGGGGACCTCCAATTTGTCCCCATAAGGGAGGCGAGTCCCCACACGTGACTGTGTAAACAGATTTAGGTCCCCACAAGTATAGTAATGCTAGGCCACACACACACACACACACACACACACACACGAAGCCGCCAAAATAAACAGCCAATGGCATTCATGGGAACCCACAATGCTTTGCAATGACCGACTGAAAGATGATAGCATGTGAAAGGGGAGAAAGAGAAAGTCGTTTGGAAGAAAGGAGCGATTCTTCAGGAGGGAAATTCAGAATAAAAGTCAGAGGAAGTTCTAATAAATCTTCTTACCTGTTCAGCGTTCAGGCCTGTTGATCCCTGATGACATGAAACACCTCGCTATCCTGGAAGAAAACGAGAAAAGTTGAAAAAAACTGTTTGGGTGAACGGTGGAAGGGGTTTTGGGGTTTATATGTCAGACAAATGTGTAAAAACGACCACAAAATAAAAGTTCTGCATTTCAAATTGCACCTACGTTATTATACATACAATTAAGCACAAAGTAATACTTCAAAATACCAAAAACACGAGTAAAATAAGTAGCCTATGTTAGATTAATACTGGAAAAGCTTGTAAAAGTGGACTTAATTCAACTACTCTAAACGCGCCTGGTAGCTTAATCTATGAAAATACATCCTGACTTATTATTTAATTTATAATCTGAATCTGCGAAAGTAACGAGGGTCATAAAACAAATGAAGGACTGTAAAATGTACGCTGTTGCTTTCAAAACATAGTTGAATAAAGTTTCCCAAATACGACTCATAATGGAAGTAGAGAACAAGTTGTACATTGTTGATTTGGAGCTGGGAGCGCTTGGTAATCTGATATCTAAAAACAAAGCTTGGATTTGTTGAAACTAAGAAAAGACCTGAGGGGTTTCTCTCAGATTACAAGAAACACAACCGATCGTGTTTCTTAGGAGACGACTTCATGCAGTGTTGCTACATGTTAATACTTCACATTACTCTGTCGGCTGATCTTCTGCTAGTTTTCCCACAGCCGTTAAAGTTTTATGTGATTCTTAGAAAAGTGAAAGTAGTTATACTGTAGTACCACCAAATAAAGTTACAAAGACGCCTCTTGGCTCTTGTTGTGAAGCATTGTGCAAAATTCAACAAAAACTACCGAACTAAACTCGACCTAAAACATCGTCGACCTCAGCCATAATGCAACTTAAGGTTCAAGGTCCTTTATTGTAAAGCTAACATTGCTACAGAGTAATTATGTCGTTGAAAATCTTAGGTCACAGGCTTCTCCAACAATGCAACACAATAATACAGATAAGCAGACAATACTTAAACCATATTAATATATTAATACTTAAAGGTATCCTATATCCTTTTGTAATGTCTCTTAAACATAAATATGTGTCCTCTGTGTGTGTTAAGAGACTCTGAACGCTTCAGGAACTTCAGAGACATGTTCTATATCTGAGAAATATATATTGTTGAAGTGTTAAAGGTCACCTATCATGCTATGTTTAGGCAACAGCACAGGTCTCAGATGTATACAAATATATAAAAGACATGTCTATGAAGTGTTTTGCTCCAAACACCAAACAGATCATTCTAGCCACGCCTCATATCCCTCTGTTTCACTTCCTGTTTCTAAAGTGCTGATTTGGGTACAAAGCTTTAAAGAGGAGGGGTCTGAGCTCATGCGGGACCCGGCAGCTACCGTCTAAACTAAATGCTGCCGTGATGAAACGCCATATCATGGATTATCAAGGATCTGAAACAGTCTGGAGCTCAAAGGCTTTCTCTCTTGCCGGTTATACCACAAGGTGAGTTCCTTTTTACTTCCTGCTTCTTCACACACATGCTCTCCAGTACAGGTTAGCTCTGAGTGTTAGCGATGCTAATGTAAACACCGACCATATTACGTCCAAAGCAGTCGGGCATTGTTTCTGATAGCAACGTTTCTGATTGGGCCGTGGGTCCACATTTCAGATACTACGTCATATCGGACGCAAATCTGGATCAGCTCCGTTGTTCCCCGTTTTTAGAGATTTGGGTACGGAGGAAAAGAGAGAGGGTTTTATTTCCTGACGCTGCGTGAGTTCCCCGACACACCGGGGACACATGGATGTAGAGAAGACATCACAAAGTGCATTTTGTACGATAGGTCCCCTTTAAATAAATTATAACGCATATTTTTACAGAGATTTCCAGGGAAAATCGTCCACTTGCAAATATTTTTGAAAAGCTTTCCCTCAAACAAAGCACTTTTACAAAGTACAAACTAATAAAACTCATGCTGCAGAATCGCTGTAGATCACAGAGAACACCCGACTCTTCTTTCCCAGAACAGTGATGTTAATTAAACCTAATTAATTCACAAAAAGGGCCAGAAATCTTGTATTATCTCCGAGAGAGAAGAGCGTATTGCCGCCTGGAATAATAACAAAAAGCCGGAGCTGCTTTCATCAGCGCATAAATTAAACTAAAAGACATTTGTGATAATACCAGACGGAGTTCTCCTCTCATAACGATAGCATTAATGCTTATAGGCTCGAAAATAAAAGGGACTTTTTAACCGAGGAGATAAAGGAGGAATCAATTTGGAGAGTAATCTTCATAATGAGACAGGAAAGAAACTATAGAGTATAATGAGCAGGGAGAGTGCGTTGCTGAATGAGCTGCAGAGATACAGCTCAAAGTTATCTTACATTTCATTTCATCAGGGGAAAAAAAGTCTTCAGATAATTCATTTAACACAGAATACTCCGCTAAGTAAAGGTCTTGCATGAAAACCTTCCGAAAGTTAGTTTTTTTTAGCAAAACGTACATCAAAGGTATTCACTGTGCAGTAAACGCTCGCTGTCAGAGGTTTATTATAAATAGGTTTTTCTGGATGAATAATAATTCTGCTTTAATGTGAATGTTGCAGGTTATTTTTGGAGGTAGATCATATATATCTTTTTTAAGTATCAGAAACAATTGACATGTTTTCTGGATATTTTTTTAATGTTTCATCGAAAGACAAACTTTCTCAGAGATTCTTCACATCGTTCTCGTGTCGATGTTTAAGGTCCTTTTCTTCTTTTCACGGTCGGCTCGTTAACCAATTACCATTGCACTTTAAAATACATTTTTCACATATATTTTAAATATTTCTGAAGTTTTCTTTCACATATTAAATTTAAAGGTCACCTATCGTGCTATGTGTAGGCAACAGCACAGGTCTCAGATATATACAAATATATAAAAAACATGTCTATGAAGTGTTTTGCTCCAAATACCAAACAGATCCTTCTAGCCACGCCTCATATCCCTCTATTTCACTTCCTGTTTCTAAAGTGCTGATTTGGGTATGAAGCTTTAAAGAGGAGGGGGCTGAGCTCATGCGGGACCCGGCAGCTACCGTCTAAACTAAATGCTGCCGTGATGAAACGCCATATCATGGATTATCAAGGATCTGAAACAGTCTGGAGCTCAAAGGCTTTCTCTCTTGCCGGTTATACCACAAGGTGAGTTCCTTTTTACTTCCTGCTTCTTCACACACATGCTCTCCAGTACAGGTTAGCTCTGAGTGTTAGCGATGCTAATGTAAACACCGACCATATTACGTCCAAAACAGTCGGGCATTGTTTCCGATAGCAACTTTCTGATTGGGCCGTGGGTCCACATTTCAGATATTACGTCATATCGGACGCAAATCTGGATCAGCTCCGTAGTTCCCCGTTTTTAGAGATTTGGGTACGGAGGAAAAGAGAGAGGGTTTTATTTTCTGACGCTGCGTGAGTTCCCCGACACACCGGGGACACACCGGGGACACACCGGGGACACATGGTGATGGAGAGAAGACATCACAAAGTGACTTTTGCATGATAGGTCCCCTTTAAGTTTTTTGACATATTTCAAATATTTTCCACACAATTTATTTGTAGACAGATTTATCTCAATATTATTTGTATGAAGAAATAAGTACTAAAAATGTGCATACAATAAAAAATACTCAAGTTAAGTTTAAAGGCATCCTCCAGAAAATGTACTTCGTTACACCAGGGGCGTCAAACTCAGCATCAGCATTACGGTTGCACTCAAAGGGCCGGTTGTAATTTGAATTATATATAAATATACATATGTAAATATATAATATATGAAATAATGTATTATATTACATTGTTGGCCCCGCATTGGATTATTATCAGTCGTGGTAATATCTTCCTAAATAACTACGTCTGAAAGCAGAAGTCTAGGGCAAATAATTGAAAGTAAATATTCAACAATTACACCAATTGTAAGGTATATTCTTTGCAAGCTCCTGCGGGCCACATAAAATGAGGTCGCGGGCCGGATTTGGCCCCCGGGCCTCGAGTTTGACACCCCTGCTTTACACCAACTCAGATTCCTGCAGAAATTCAACAAATGTTCTCTTTTTTAGTTGGAAACAAGCAGCAAAGCAGTTAGTGAGGCGAGACAGTGTGTGTGTGTGTGTGTGTTGAATTTAGTTTGGCAGCACTTCTGACAGTGTGGAGGCCCTCAGTGCTCTGTCTCGCTCTATCTCAAAGAACCATATGCTTGTGGATGTGTGTGTGTGTGTGTTTTATACGAGTGTGTGTCCATACAGTCTGTTGGAGTGTCTAACATCCAAACATCTAAACATCCAGATGGTGAAGCATCACTCCTCACAACGTGTCCTTCCATCATCAGGATGAAAAGAGACGCTAAATCTTATAAATTATCTTATATTGTTATAATGTAATAAAAAAAGACTGACGATGTCGTTAGTGGACATGAAAACATATGGTTACACTCGAAGGAAATGGATTTAATTTGAGAGGAACGTGGGTAAAGTATCCATATCCAATATTAGTTAAATTGAGTAACTATACACGGGGAGATAGGACTACAAGTATAACAATGGCAGAAGCTAAGACTGTTATAAAGTATATTATTAGATCATTTTGAATAATAAGGAATTCTCAAATGTATTTATGTAAATAATTAATATGTGCATTTTTGATTAATCAGCTTCTCCATTTATTTGGGTTAAGGTATAAATATTGAAAATCGGCCAAAGTGACACTAGAAGTCAAAATGAGTAGAACTTAGTGTGAGTGATGTTTCTACGTGAGGACGCAGAGTTTCATTATTCAGACGTTATGGTGTATTCTCCTCTCCCTCTTTCACAGATTAACAATAAGACTCGTGAACGGGCTGCGAGTCAGTGAACAGAGAAAGTTGTTATATATTCATTTGAAGAATAACTCATTTTTACAGGTCAAATCCAAAGGTTTACGATGTGTTTCATAAAGTAGAAAAAAACTGATTTATTTTTCTTTTTTTGACAGATTTGATATAAAAGTGAGACAGACGGTGGACAGACACACACAGCGGGGACAGATTGCTCTCCGTCTGTCTGTCACACACACACACACACACACACTGTATCCGTCACACACATACTCTGTCTCTGTCCAACACACACACACTGTATCTGTCACACACACAATGTATCCGTCACACACACACTGTATCCGTCACACACACACTGTATCCATCACACACACACTGTATCCGACACACACACACTGTATCCGACACACACACACACACACTGTATCCGTCACACACACACTGTATCCGACACACACACACTGTATCCGACACACACACACTGTATCCGTCACACACACACACTGTATCCGTCACACACACACTGTATCCATCACACACACACTGTATCCGACACACACACACTGTATCCGACACACACACACACACTGTATCCGTCACACACACACTGTCTCTGTCCAACTCTGTTGTATTAGCTGTAAAGTGTCTCTACTGTAGGCTATTTTTATTATATGTACAGCACTTTGGCTCGACCAAAAACCGTTTATAAATGTGCTATATAAATAAAACTTAATTTGATCACACACACTGTATCCGACACACACATACCATGTATACATCACTTCAGGGGACATTACATTGACTTACATGCATTTCCTGGAGACTTGTCCTAACCTTAACCATAGCCAACACATGCCTAACCCTAACCTTCACCCTAAAATTAATGATTCCCCTCATGGGGACCTCCATTGTGTCCCGATGAGGGAGGCGAGTCCCCACACGTGACAGATTTAGGTCCCCACAAGTATAGTCGTGCTAGGCCACACACACACACACACACACACACACACACACACACACACACACACACACACACACACACACACACACACACACACACACACACACACACACACACACACACACACACACACACACACACACACACACACACACCACACACACCACACACACACACACACACACACACACACACACACACACACACACACACACACACACACACACACACACACACACACACACACACACACACACACAACACACACACACACACACACACACACACACACACACACACACACACACACACACACACACACACACACACACACACACACACACACACACACACACACACACACACACACACACACACACACACACACACACACACACACACACACACACACACACACACACACACACTTTAGTGTCCTGTTTCCAACCCTTTAGCTACACAGGTGTGTGGATTGTGACGGATTTATGTCCAGGTCAGTAAACTCTGAGGCAGCAGACAGCTTGCCCTGGTGTAAATAATATCCTGAGTGATGGCGTTCCAGAGTTCATCGAGCACGCTGGGTTAAGAGAATTTAAAGAGGACATGTTAACCTCAGTTAGCTCCTCTGCTGGGACGTGTCTCCTTGCTTTCATGTTCAAAAAGCTCTTTATTTCTCTCATACTGTCTGTGCTGCAGCACCTCCTTTCACCCTCTGTCTGAAACCAGAGCCCAGTCTGCTCCGATTGGTTAGCTGGTCGGCTCTGTTGTGATTGGTCAACCGCTTGGAGTCCCGCCCCCTTAGCCTCACGTACAATGTGTTGGAGCGCAATAGAAAATAACATTTGGGGCATTTGTTTCCGAAGCTAAAGGAAAAGAAAGATATGTAAATAGAGGAGGATAATATGTGTGTGTGTGTGTGTGTGTGTGTGTGTGTGTGTGTGTGTGTGTGTGTGTGTCATCTAGGGAGAAATAAAGAAATAAGGAAGGCTTTAACAAGTATGGTAAAAATGATAAATAGGCTATTATGTCAAAAATAAATAATAAATGCAACTCCCTAAACTATCTGCAAAAGTCCTTCTTAAACAGGATTGTGTGAGTGTGTGTGTGTGTGTGTTTGTGGGATTTTAAGCAATTAGGACAGGAAATGGAGGCGTTGTTGCTTTGACTTCCCTATGGAGTTAAGTTATGCACAGTCAACACACAAAGAGCAAATTCCCACATTGTTGACAACACGGTCTCAGCTGTGACACATCTCTCAAACACACCCTGACTTTCCTCCTGACCCATTTTCCCAAACACAACGCACCACCTCTCCGTTTCATCACTCTGTCCTCAGACTGGACCATCACACACACACACACACACACACACACACACACACACACACACACACACACACACACACACACACACACACACACACACACACACACACACACACACACACACACACACACACACACACACACACACACACACACACACACACACACACACACACACACACACACACACACACACACACACACACACACACACACACACACACACACACACACACACACACACACACACACACACACACAATCAGTTTGTTATAAGGCCAATGGCATGCTGGGTAAATCCCTCTCTGAACTGTTCTGAATTTCGTGAAACTGCTGCTCTGTGTCTGGGGTCGTGAGGGCAATGTACGGTGGCTCTGAGGGTTCAAACCACTGCTAATTAGGAAAACATAGATACAAAATAGAGGTTTTAAAACAGAGGACCTTAAACGACAGAGACTCAGTGATATAAGAAGGTGCCAGAACTTTGAGAGCTTTGTAAAAGGATTTCAAAACCAACACTTAAAAGATACAGAGAGCTAATGCTACGTAGCCTTCGCTTGTTTTTATCACAGATCACAGACCCCCGTCGAAGGTGTGAGGAATGAGGAGATTTCAAATGATTGAGGGGGAAAGAGATGACGGGTTTGGAGTTTAACGGAGCCGTTTGTTTAACAGTCTGACAGGAAGTGTTGACTCTGGCTCTATATATCGGTCAGGCCACAGAGACGAAATGTAGTGGAAACTAAACGGATCCATGTCGGAGGAATTTCATTGTTTACAGAGAGGTAGAGGGGAGGGAATGAGGGGGCTGACAAATCAGAGATACACCGACCAAAACCAAATATGTGGAAGCATTAAAGAGGACCTTTCTATCTCCCTTTATCCCCCGATGTCTCGCCTCCTTCCACTCCCAATCCTCTCTCCATATCTAAGGATTTATGGTGTTACATTATCAGGAAACAAGTGTAGTGATATTCCTTTATTTCCCCGGAGGAGCTTGACTGAATACCGGCCCCGGCTCCACTTAATTCCACACATTCATAACAGAGAGCTGCCAAATAAAACCTGACTCCCAGGTTTTGTGGTGCATTTAGACTCCGACAACAATGGCCGTGTCCTAAAAGCACAAAGTGGCCTCTTGAAAAGTTTCCAAACAAGAGTCCAACAAATGTTGTAATTGAAAAGCTGCAAATCGTCACATTTGAGAAGCGTGGATTTGCTAATATTTGGGATCTTTGCAGCGTTATCGAGCCACAAGGAAAGGTTGACTGGCACCACGTCCACTTGAACTCAAACAACAGACGCCAAATATGACTTTACTCTGCAGTGTGTGGCATTCAGACTAAAAAAAAGGGCTGTCTTGTGTCCTCAAAGCAAAAGGTGGCATCTTCAAAATGACTGAGCCATACAATAAAAACACTTAAAAACAAAAGCAAAAAATTAAATAAATAAATGTATGTCAATGGAATAGAATAGCAATAGCACTGGGTTTTCTTGCAGTGCAGAGTAAATGTTTAATTTGTAGTTAAACGTCGGTATCCTTGCAGACATCTATTTTTTTGAGAAAATGCTTGGATGAATTTCGCTGTGCAACTTTGTGGAATAACTCTAACATGAGTTTAGTTTATTAGGATCCCATTAGCTGGTGCACAACAGCTAATCTTCCTGGGGTCCACGAATAACATAAAACATGAAAGTACATTACAAGACAATGATTCAAATCGTGTACGGCATCAATTTACCTTCAAACAGTGACTTTCATATCAACCATCACATACAGCTTAGTTTCTGATTTCCTTGGCATGTGTTTAAAAACCCTATGAATCAGTGTTGCTGTATGTTTACCATAACCTGTCTGCTGCTTGTGTCATTTACAATCTGTGGGCTCCTAGATGCCTCTTCAATCGTCTCTTGGAGCTTGCTTTCTTTAGAGATCTGATCTGGCAGTGTGTTTCATGCAGCCATGGCTCTATCCAGCACTGTGCTCTTCATAGACTCTGTTTCGGCTTTAGGGATTCGATAGCAACCTCTTGTGGCATGTCTCGTTTTATATGTATGGATTTTAGAGCTAGGTGTAAGTTGCTTATATAGACAGGTTGGATGTTTCAGCTGTTTCTCAAAAAGACAAGGAGTGATACCATCAGCCTCTCCGTGACTAATGTCCAGGAGAGCTTGACATGCATTTGGTGTACACCAAGCCGTGCTGCTCTGTTTTGAACCAGTTGCAGCTTTCCCAGGTTCCTCTTGTTTGCCCCTGACCAGATCATTGAGCAGTCGTCCAGTTGTGAAAGGACTAGAGTCTCAATGACTTGTTTTGTCAGTTGTGGTGGTAAAAGCACTGAGCACCTCTTGATGACAGATATATTCCTCCCTATCTTTGCCACCCCTGACCATGAGTCTTTAGAGATGCTCAAGATAGATGGCAGTTAATTTATTGCCAATTAACTAACCGATAATTGTACCAGCAATCGACTCATTGAAGACTTTAACCTGTTGAGTCCCGAGCCTGTTTTTCAGGCCTCAGCCTCGAAAATGACATGCCCAGAACAAATGACCATAACTTCACTCCTAAAAAGGGTGAAATGAATAATCTTTGTTCTCAAAGCAATGATGAACCTGTGAGTTGGACGTAGAGAAGTCAGAATCAATATAGATTTTTTTTGTTTTAAAGTAAATTCAGATTGAACATAGTAAAAAATGTTTAATTATAGTGTCCGTCCAAAAAAAACACATTACTTATAGTGAGAACCACACACACACGTGAGAAAGAGAATGATGGGATCGGAGACTAAAAGCTTTAGAAATGTCCATATCGCTGGCCCCCTCGGTCCATTTTGATGATTGACACCTCTTGTTAACCGTTAGAGCCAATAGAATCGAGGGGAGGTTCCTAAAATCCATCTAAACATTACACATTGGTGAATGAGTGATGCGTAGCCAGAATGCCCGGAGGCTGCCATACACTCTCGTAGCAGCTAATATGAAATCTCCGTTATTGACATAGATATGGTGATGGATTATCAGTTATCATTTCAAAGTGACACAGACACATTGGATTAACCTTTTTGATCAGAAACAGCAAAAGGTTAGACATTTCTCCCGATTTTTCTCCGTAAAGCTACGTTGTGTGATGTCGTCCCCTGCCCTTCCCTCGTGATCGCTCAGTGATGATACTTATACCCCTAGAATCTGTGTATTCTCAGCTTGCTAGCTAATATCTTGTTTGTGCCGATCCGATAAGTATTTCTACCGTGAGTGCGTTAGCATTTTTTCGCTAAGGGCTCATTTAGACGCTTCTTGTGAGACTTGTGTTTTGATTCGGTAAAAATGGCTCGTATCGTCAGTTAGCTGAGTTTCTTCCCGTTGCGTGGGTATGATAAGAAATGTTAAGAAGCCCTGAGACACGAAAATAATGTCTACATTTTCAAACAAAGCATTAAAATAACCATAACAGCGTGAAAGTACAGTGAAGCTGCCGATGGAGGGAGACACTAAAGGATCTAAAGTGTAGTTTTTGCCACCGACAGAAGACGACTGCTTTTGAGGAATTACAACTTAATGCAACATTCCTCAAAACACCCACCCTATCTGATGGATGGCTGCAGAGGTGGAGGGCAAGCACATCTGGTTTGGCTCAAAATGATGGATATTCCTCCGGAGAGTCTGAGAGGAGGAGGAGGAGGAAGGATGGTAATGAACCGGTCAATCATCAACACTCCCAAAGAATCACAAGAAGTGTATCGAATACTTTAGTCACTTTCTTTTAGGAGAAAGTTGTTCTCAGTTTATCTTGAGTTTGCTTTGTGGATCGGCTTCTTCCTTTTCAAGTCATTCAACATTATCTACTAAGTTTGCCAAATCAGTCTCCCGGTTATTTTTATATTTTGTTACTTCCCTTTGTACCCCTAGTTCAGGAGGGAACGTAACAACCATGTCAACTAAAGGGTGTGTTGACAGAAACACATGTGGGACCTTTCCATCGCTGTCCGTTATGTTGTCAAACTTTAAGTGACTTGAGTCGATAACAATGATTTATACTTCCTCCAACAAGTTTGAAAATATCTCCAATAAATACGACTTCTGAGAATTTTCCCAAATGTCCTTGACGGAGGAGAGTTCAACCTGACCCTGCCCTCAAACCAAAACAAACCGTAAAGACGCTTGTTGTGTGATTAATGTTTGGCTTCATATCCTGTTCTCAATGGGCCCACTTTACAGAGACTTCTCCAGTCCAGCGTGATGTTGGAATTCAGATTAACGTTAGCACCGCATGGGGGGATGCAGCTTTCCCTGAGGATCCAGGGAACTCAATTAGAATTGTGAAAAAGTCTGAATTCTGAAAACAAAATCTGACAACCTTACCCCCACCTATCTCTCAAACCTCCTCCAGGAATACACCCCCTCCCGCTCCCTGCGCTCATCCTCAGCCGGACTCTTGACTGTCCCCACCTACCGCCTTAGCACCATGGGAGCCAGGGCTTTTAGCTGCACCGCGCCCAGGCTATGGAACTCTCTGCCTCCACACATCAAACAGTCTGACTCCATCACGACATTCAAATCCCACCTCAAAACCCACCTGTTTAAACTGGCCTACTCACTCTAAGACGCATTCAACCTGCTATCACAGACCCTCCTCTCACTCCGTCACTCCACACTCTTGCCTGTCTTATGCTTTCATGCTGCTGTATTGTCTTGTCGGTTCGATTACATTGTGTTCCGTTTTTGTTTTAGCTGTTTTAACTTTTAAATGCACTGTAAGGCGACCTTGGGTGTCCGGAAAGGCGCCTCGAAATAAAATGTATTATTATTTGAGAGTCTGAGTTTTGAAAATCGGACTTTTCTGGGAAAAAAAGAATCTGACAAATTGTGAGAACATTGAATAAAGTCAACATTTTGAAAAAGTCGGAATTCTGAAAACAATTGGACTTTTCTGAAGAAATAAATAATTGTGAGAATACTGAAAAGTCGGAATTCTGTAAAATGTCTGAATTTTGAAAAAAGAAATCTGACTTTCCTGGAGAAAAAATTAAATCTAAATTCTGAAAAATGTTGAGAATATTGAAAAAATCTAAATCGTGAAAAAATCTGAAATGTGAAAAAAGAAAATCTGAATTTTGAAGACATATTTTTTGAATTTTTAAAATAAAAGATCTGACTGTCCTGTTGAATTTTGTTTTAAATTCTGTAAAATGTTGAAAATATTGAAAAAAGTCTAAATTTAGAAAAAGTCAGAATTCTGAAATAAATCAGATTTCTGGGAAAAAAAAGTCAGAAAATCCCAAATTCAGAAAAAAGTCGAAGTTCTGAAAGAAATAAAAATTCTGAGAAAACATCATAACAGGAAAACAAATAGAATACCATTTAAAAAATAAATAATTAATCTCTATTATCGAATTCTTCTGTTAAAAAATCATGACATACAATCTTAAAAAGCCACATGGGGTTACAGGGTCGCTAACGTCTATATTGAGAACCGAACACACTCCCACCACAATCTCCATTCAGCTTAATCGAGCAGAGACGCAACACATAAAATATAATATTCCCAAACACACATTTAATAGGCGCTGGAACACAGCCAGAGCAGCGAGAATGACAAACTCTGCGACACAAAATGAAATGCCAAACCCCGGCTAAGGACATAATGAAAAAGCTATTATCAGCGTGAGCTTTCATCAGCGCTGCATTCAACCATGTTCAAAGCAAACTGATTCTCCCATCACACGCCGTACCCAACTGAATGCTGGGATATCATAAAGGGAGGAGGCGAGATAAGATCACTTTTTTTGTTGAAGAAGCACATTTAAAGATGTCACGGCGGTCACATTGAGGCCAACGTAATCAACCTGTCATTGAAAAATCAGTCTTTACAATATCTACTTCCTCGTTCA
The DNA here is from genome assembly GCA_902827135.1 of Harpagifer antarcticus. NCBI lineage: Eukaryota > Metazoa > Chordata > Actinopteri > Perciformes > Harpagiferidae > Harpagifer > Harpagifer antarcticus. Next base: position 189,495 of record CADEHL010001395.1, on the reverse strand, counting down.
TCTTCTCCCGTCAGCGTTTTTACTCTCAGTCTTTGTCCAGTCTTGATGTTTTCATTCTCTATTCTTTCTGCAGCATTACAGGGTCTGAATTCAAATACATCCTCTTCATGCAATATTCAATGACATATTGAATTATAAAATATGATCCAATATTCAGACTCTATCCAGCATATATTAGGGAAAGGAGACGGGGGAAGTCTGACCTGTCAAGTATGCACTGTGCATCAAAATGCAAAAGACACTTAGTAGCTTAGATGCTGTATAAATAGGCTTCTGGTTGTGTACAAAAAATGCACATTAAGATCAGTTGAATGTATTGTTGGTAAATCTACTTAATCTATTGGTTGCTCAGACTAAAATGAATACTCAAATAATGGAACGTGCCCATAAAGTCTTTAAAATAGTTGCTTAATCCTCACAGTTTGGTAGAAAACAAGCGATTTCGGACGTTTTTCCTTCAAAATGATCTTATATGTAATTTTTTTATCCACATTTTCGCTTAAAACCTCTAAATTAATTGTTTCCTCTCTCGTATATAATGTTACCAACTGACCCTCTGTCTGAATCCAGAGCCAAGTCTGCTCTGATTGGTCAGCTAGCTGGCTCTGTTGCGATTGGTCAACCGTTTCGAGATGTCCCGCCTCTTAGCCAGCGCTAGCCAATAGAAGCGTGAGTGTTATATAATGATGTCATTATGTTCCTTAACTTTGGAATTGTAGCGTTTGCAACCCATTTACATGCACTAAACACCTTTAGAACACACTACAAGGAAGGGAAACCCCCCCCAAAAACGTAATAGGGCTTCTTCAATTTTTTTAATTTCAGGTTTAAACCAGTGTAGATAGTCCAGGTACTTTTTACTTTACACGTTTCGACTCGTCCTGGTGTTCTGACCTTAACACTGACATGTCTTTGTTAGTGTATGTTTTTCAAGTTCAGATCAATTTTTCTTTCAGCCCTCACAGCTGCAGCTCCCCTCTGAGCACACAAATACTTCCTCTCGGAGGGTTCCTGTACAGCTCCCACAGGAAGGTGGGAGGAAGAAGTGTCTCTCAAACGTGTTTTTAGGGGGAGAAATCAACTGGATATGAAGAAATATACAAAGTGGAAAGATAATTATACCTTCTTCTCGACCTAAATTGGAAAAACGTGGAATATTCTGGCTATACAGTAAAACCTTATTTTTCCAATGGATAACTTTGTCTTTAAATTCAATGTAAAATTATGTATTTTTAGTCGAAAAAGTAGTTTATTTTGGGCTACAACAAATTCAACCAGTTCAGCAGAGACTTCCCAGTTTAAACAGTTTTCCCAGAGAGGATAATGTTGCTTGTTTAATATTAATATCCAGGCTGCCATTGAACTGAAGGCTGTTTGTGATAAGCATCAGCACAGTTCCATAAATGCTTTATTATCACAGCTGAACTACTTCCTGTATCAGTGGTTTTATCAGTCCTTCCTTCCTGTATGCTCTTTATCAGCCATGTGTTTACACTCACTCTCACACACACACACACACACACAACACACACACACACACACACACACACACACACACACACACACACACACACACACACACACACACACACACACACACACACACACACACCACACACACACACACACACACACACACCACACACACACACACACACAATAACTGACGCTGCAAGGTTTCACACAAGACACAAATAAAGTGCATTTATGCGTTTTAATAGCCAAATAATTAGGTTACAGCCCCGCGATGCTATGTGTTGACACGGCAACTCTGGTTTAATTAACTGGTTTTATGGGAATTGTATATGACAGAAAGTAAAGCAGGAGGGCTTTGTCTGAGAGGAGGAATTCAACATTAAAACCACACGCCTAACCAACTGTTAGGACTCTTTAAAGTAGAGACACTACATACTGATATACACATGAACATCAGCTGGAGTGGACTCTTTAAAGTAGAGACACTACATACTGATATACACCTGAACATCAGCAGGAGAGGACTCTTTAAAGTAGAGACACTACATACTGATATACACCTGAACATCAGCAGGAGAGGACTCTTTAAAGTAGAGACACTACATACTGATATACACCTGAACATCAGCAGGAGAGGACTCTTTAAAGTAGAGACACTACAGACTGATATACACCTGAACATCAGCAGGAGAGGACTCTTTAAAGTAGGGTACAATAAATTAAGGAAATTATTGATGATTCTCGGACTATAAGATCACTTATTTAGAGGCAAGAGTTTGTTCAACAGAGAGCAAGTTTGTTTTTGAACTGTTCAGCACATACAGTACAGAATCTGGGGCACAAAGAAAGCCTTTATCTAGTTCTCTGGGAAACATAAATAAGTAAACAGAAAAAAAAAGTTTTGGCCAAGTGTCTGAAAGCAGACCATCTCTTGAGGAACACAATGGGGTTATTAGAGAAGCAAGATGTGAACAGTCTTATTCCTGTCTCACCTGTTCAGCACTCAGGCCTGTCGATGAACCTCCTCTCTGTCCTCCTGCACAACACACACAGATAACATTGGGTGATTAGCAGTGTGTTCTGTCAGACAACATAACAATGTAACCTTGGAAAAGAACAAACCAAGGTATTTAAAGTGTGTCCTCTGGTATTACATATCTCTTAAATGTAATCTGTTACCCCCCAAGCCTGTTGAAAACATAAATGCACATTCAGGGCTCAGAAGGAGAAGAGTTTGAACATTTGAAAAACCCCTGCTGGGTACAATTCCACGTTTTTTGCTTCCTCCCGTTTTTTGAGTGAGTGTTTCATACGCCTAGTCAATTAGAGGGAAAAGAAGGGGGAAGAGGGAAGACAGGGAGTGAACTTTAGAGGAGAAAAACACACACTGTATCCGTCACACACACCCCGTCTCTGTCCATCACACACACTGTATCTGACACACACACACAGTATCCGAAACACACACTGTATCCAAAGCACACACACACTGTATCCGACACACACACACACTGTATCCGACACACACACAGTACCCGAAACACACACACACACTGTATCCGACACACACAGTACCCGAAACACACACACTGTATCCACACACACACACACACAGTATCCAACACACACACACACACAGTATCCAACACACACACACACTGTATCCAACACACACTGTATCCAACACACACACACACACACACACACACACACTGTATCCGACACACACACAGTACCCGAAACACACACACACACACTGTATCCAAAGCACACACTGTATCCAACACACACACACACACAGTACCCGAAACACACACACTGTATCCAAAGCACACACACTGTCACACACACACAAACTGTATCCAACACACACACACACACACACACACACACACACACTGTATCCAACACACACACACATTTTTTTCGATGACTCAGTCTAATCAGACTTTAGTGGTCCATGTAATCTGGACCCAGCCAATCAACCACCTACAGTACTCTGCCAATTACCCATGAGTCAGAGCGCTGAAGTCCTGCAGGAAGATCAACTTCAGATTAACTCCGAGTTCAATACTTCACGCCTTCCATTGATTGGACTGATTTCATCGGGCGGACATCTTAATCCAAGTTCTTCCCACATACCGTCTCCATTGAGCTTCATGCAAAAGGTTTTTTTAAACCATTCAAGATTCTTTTATTGTCATGTGTACATAGCTACAGTGTAGTTATGTACATGAAAATCTTAGGTCACAAGCTCCTTCAACAGTGCAACACAATAACACAGATACAATAGTGCAAGTAAATACAATAAATTAGAATAGAAGTAGAGTAAGGTCGCATTCACACCAGCCTTGTATAGTCCGGTTGAATCGAACCCTGGTGCGTTTAGCCGCTTGGTGCGGTTCGTTTGGGTCGGTGTGAACGCAGACCCCTGAAGTGAACTCAACAACCGGACTCTGGTCCGCCTGAAAGAGGTGGTCTCGGAGCGCTTGCTAGTGAAGAGCGGTTCATCGCTGGTGTGAACGCAGTCCGCACCAAAACATAGGAAGCGTAGTATTTACAAGTCACAAGAACGCGGATGTCTTCAAAATCTTTAGCGAAAGAGTCTTTCAAGACATCCGCGGTTTGTTAGTTAAAGAGTGAAGCAGAATGAAGTGTTGAACAGTGTCGTGTAAAGTCAAAATGCTCCGTCAACACCTGTCGTCGGTGAAACGCCCTCCTGACTGCAGAACGTCTCTCATTGTGTCATAATGTTTTTTAACGGACGTTGTCTGATTATATAATCATATGCGCGGGCCGCTAGTGTCTGTTGATCTCCAGATTAACAGCAGCATGAGAATAACCTGCCGAAAGTGCCGATGCTCCATGGCGGAGGCTCCGGTAGAAATTGCCGGGATTTGCGGTTTTTAGCCCCTTAATGTCTGACCAATGGGTGAACAGCATTTCCGAGCACATGACTTGTGTGTCCATTTGTAACATGTAGTTTTAACTGAAAGGCAACAGCCAACAGTGAAGAACCTAGAGGGCACTTTCTGTGGCTATGGGGTTAGATTTGTCACACTTGGCGCTCATTCTAGGTTTATGTATTGCATTTCAATTTATTTGTCCTTTAATTCAGTCTACTTTCACACCTCTCACCAGTTACCTTTCCAGAACATTGTGTCTCTACTTCAAAGTTAATTTACTTACTGAAAGCAAAGGACACTTGGAAGGATTTTAACACGTTCACTCTTTAATTAAACTGGATATTACGCATCCATCCAACCATCTGCCAATCGATCGTGCGTCTAACCAGCGGTAGATATACAACCTTCTGTTCGCAGCACAGAGTGTCCTTGGCTCTTAATAAACTCTTCAGTATTCAAGAGCAGCGTCTGTTTAGGTTTCTATACGGATCAATGAAATCAGTATTCTAAAAAGACCCGTACGGGAAGGATTTCAGTGTTTCATTGAGACGTGAATCAGAACAATTCAGCCACGAGGACGAGGATGTCGGTGCTTAATTAAAAACATTCAAAGGACTGCAACTAATGGAGATCCTAACTGTCATGTAATGGACCATGAACTCTCTTCCACTTATCCAAACACCTCTTGAGGAAATTGGTATACTTTAACACAAGACCTCAGAAAAGAGTTTAAATCAAAAGTCGCCCACTTAAACTACTGCAAGCGCAAAAGCAGAATAAAAACATCCAAGCACTGACAGGTTCATACGTTGATGCTAGGGGTGTAACGGTATCCGTATTCGTCCCGTACCATCACGGTTCGGACGTCACGGTTCGGCACATGCAGTCACAGGGCGAATACGCCTTTTTTTACGAGTGGGAAAAAAGTCTGTCACTCAGGGCAGCATTACACTATATATAATCCAGGGGGCGGTATTGCGCCTAAAAGCCAGCCGCCCGTAAATAACAAATGAAGAACAAGAACACAACACAACAAAATGAACACAATACATGAAGAAGAATAGTTAGTAGCTATGGCGAGTTCACACAACACACAGCTAGAAGACCCACCTGCTTCTTTTAAATCAGAACATGTCGGGTTCCCTGTGGACTACAACAATGATGGGGTGCGAGTTGTGGATCGGACGAGGACGGTGTGTCGGCGTTGTTCCACAGCGGTGCGGTATGCTAGTGGTAACACCTCAAACATGCTCAATCACATCCGAGTCAGTCTCAGTCCCCAGCGAGAGGGTTTTCTCGACGGCAGGTGACATAGTTACCATAGTTACCGCCAACAGATCTGCCCTCACTGCTGACAACGTAGACTAACTCATCTTTTTGAAGAACAACTTGAAAATAGAGTAAAGCTTGAGTACCTTTATTTAGGCTGTCGGCCATTTATTTTGTTGCTTATTGTCACCGGTTGCTCTTGGTAAACGTAGCATTACTTCCCATCCACATCTCAGTAATCAAAACCGGTCAGGTGTTGAGTTACATGATTGGAAAACAACCATGGATTGAGAAGCAATACAACCATACCCTTGTAAACTAAACACACCAAGAGCATCATAAATGTTGACACAAACATGTCGTGGACAAGATTGAGAAGCAATAACATATAGATTTTAGTGTGCTAAACACAATATAAGCATAACAAGAATTATATATTTATATCCACTATATTAGTGGGCGACTGTGGCTGCGAGGGAGTGTGGTCGTCTTTCAACCAGAAGGTTGTGGGTTCGATCCCAGCCCGTGCAGTCAACATGTCGATGTGTCCTTGGGCAAGATACTGAACCCTGAGTTGCTCCCGAAGGCCAACAGTGTGTGAATGTTAGGTCCTAGAGTAAGGTACACTGTTCTGTGTGAATGGGTGTGAATGGGTGAATGACATGTAGTATGTAAAGCACTTTGAGGGGTCTTAAAGACTGGATAAAGCGCTATATAAGTACAGTCCAATTACCATTAGTGGAGAGAAACCTTTCCTAGCAACTGCTTCCAAAGCTTTTCTGTAGAAACATTACTCACTGTTGATTAGGTCAAACTGTATGAAGATCGCATTAAAGTCCACTTATAAGCCTGATGACTTATTCACACACAGAAACCTGTTGCTCCACTGGTCGACTTCCTTATCAGTACATTAAAGGTGTGGTTATTGTAATATGGCGTCACTGTTGGGTAGGGTCAGCGAGATGATCCCTCTCCAGCTCGGTGTCGAGTTACTCTGGAAAACGCTCGTATTCAGAAAAGCCCTGGTGGCTGGAAATCCAATAAAGGCCGGAGTTAACGCCTGCATTCTTGGAATTCCCCTCCCACTGTAATATTGATGCGTGTATCAAATAACCGTTGTTGAGAAGAGTGTTAAGAACTGGGAGTGTAAAGCATAAGGAGCACTGGAGAAGAAACATAATACCAACCCGTAAAGGAAGAAAAAAATCGCAGAAGGAGGATGAAGGGAAGAAGATTTAAGTCGTGCAAACTGAAACCAGCGTATACTGTAAACACACAAACACCTCTGCTGTGTGACAGATGGCGTTACAAAGCTGGGATGTAATTTGCAGGTTGCTACGGCGAACTATATCATGATAGTTTATTACACACACACACACACACACACACTGGAGCCTTGTAAATCAGTTCTGCTGGCTGCTTCTTATCTGAGAAATAGCAGCTATGAGGCGGTACAGAGAGCTGAAAGCTTCTTCTGCCTGTAATGACTCGCGTGGAGTCGCTGCCTCATTGAACAGCGAGGGGGAGGGGGAGGGGGAGACGGGGGGTGCCAGGTTGAGGTAAGAGTCGCATCACAACGTGCAACTAATGATGAAACATTAGGAAACAACACTGTGTGCTTAGCTAAAGTTTGATCATGCCATTACATAACCAGCGGTGTCACCTCTTAACTGGTAAAAACAGGTTTTTTCTGAATATAGTTGCAACAACGCCTGGAAATGTGGGAGTAATACTCTCTTGTTAACAGAGTCCTGTGTCTTTTTTTATGATCTTCAGCTAGTGTATTGCTTTATAGCCCTGAATATCCTGTCCCTATCATTTGTGTCCACTTTAATTGTCTTCTCCATGATGGTATGTTTGTGTTTTTATCATGTTCTGTTGCTTTGACCTCTTAGAATATGTAACAAATCGTACGGTGTCCTTGAGTGTCATGAAAGGCGCCTTAAATAAAATGTAGTATTAGTATTTTCTGACGGTTAAATCCTGCACTAAATATTAGCTGCAGCGGATCTAAAAGTTACCAAAATAACAAGATATTTCCCACAAAGCCTGGAAATGTTGCTGTAAAATCCTCTTAACTGTGGATTATGTGATTTGATCAGATATTGGGGTGGAGAACATATAGTATGCAATGACATCATATCAGTACCTAGGATAATGTGACAAATGGACCTGGACATGTGGTTTTTCCAGTATTTTGGTATCCAATTCTGTGAGGGAAACAAAGCTCGGAAATCAAACTCAAAGCAGCGCTAACCAATATTTTCTTAGTGTCTTTCAGCTTCTGGTTTAATTTTTAGGTCTTCAACATTAGCGCCCAGCAACAATGAAACTCACAGAAAAGGTTAGACACTAGAACAGGGGTGGCCAACCCGCGGCTCTCGAGCCGCATGCGGCTCTTTGCCTAGTTTCATGCGGCTCTTCAGTTCATATCGATTGTATGTATATGTGTGAGTTTGGCGGAGAGACACTGACTCCTGACTAGTGTTTCACGGTGTACCGATACTTGAAAGGTACCGCGATACCCTGCCGTTAAAAACGTTACGATTCCTCCGTTTCATTAGTATCGGTACTTTAAGAATGACGGGGGAAAGTACTCTTTTACTAAGAGCCGTGTGTGTTCAGCGCTCTGCTTCCACTCCCTGCACTGCAGCCGTGCCTGCAGTCCCTCCCCTCTCAAGCACGTTCTAAGTCCCGCCCCTCTCTCGTGCACGCTCTAGGTCCCTCCCCTCTCTCGTGCACGCGCTAGCTGCCAGAGCATGTGAGAAAACGAGAAGCATGGCTGCAAGTGGGAGTGCAACTGCCGCTGTGCCTCGGCTTGTTGACAGAAAAGACGCCAGAAGCGAATTATGGAAGTTTTTGAGCTATAACTCTGACAGTGAGGGCAAGCCTACGGACACCACGAGGCCTGTCTGTAAGAAATGTATTAATTTTTATTTAATACGAATTATTGTCATTTATTTTATTTATTGTTCTCATTGTTTAAAGTTTGTGTTATGGTTCTGGTGTGAAATAAAGCACAATAATTACATTTAAGACTGTTTCCCTTTTTTTAAGAAAAGTATCGAAAAGAATCGGAATCGCAATTCTTGACTTGGTATCGAAACTAAAATGTTGGTATCGTGACAACACTAGCTACTCCTGACAGTTAAACCTGATATTTAGTAGGTCTGTTAAGTATTAACGTAATTTGGCCGGTCAAAGTTGTTTGGGCTCGGATAAAATCGCTCCGTTACGTGTTACTTTCGTCCCGGCTCTCCCTACGTGTGTATGTGTGGTGTCAGGTGTCAGTATGAGAGGATGACAGCGCGTCTAATTTTGATGTGGCCCAAGAGCCAATCACAATAATACCTGCGATGCAGTGAACCAATCACCTTTGAGCGGGGGAAAACCTATCGTTGATTAAAAACTATCCAGTGTTTCCCCTGCCATTGTCTTGAAGGGGCGCTGCGCCCCGCCAACGGAGCCCCGCTTCCCCCCCCTGAAATTCAAGGTGTTTAAAAAATATATATAATTTTTTTTTTTAAATATATATATATATATATATATATATAGCACCAAATTGCAAATAATCTATATCTACTATCACTTTTCACATTGATCATGTGCTCTTTTATTAAATAAACTAAACACTTTCATTTTAAGTTGTGAGTTTAGTGTTTTTGATCCTAAGAAACACTGATGCATTAATCAATAACAATAATCCACAGCTCCTCTCTCTGCTCCAGAAGATTTAAAAAATATATCCCAATGCCACAAAAATGCATCAGTGACGTGGTTGAAATCTTGTCTCCAGAAAACAAAAAACTGAAACAAGCGGTATCAGTGATTGTGTGTTTGATGTGGCTCTTTGCAGTAACATAGAAAAAATGTGGCTCTTAACCTCTGACTGGTTGGCCACCCCTGCACTAGAAGGTGAATAGAGTTGGTTATTTAGCAGCTAAGAAGCAAGGTATTCTTTTCAGGAGAAGGAGACCAAAAACGGAGCAAAAAAGATATCTGAAATGCTAAATGTTTGCTAACAAGTTATCCAAGCTACACAGGACGTTAGCCAATGAAAAGCCTTTGGGAACTACTTTGATCGTTTGTTAATCAAGTCATTTCCAAACAAGAAGGGCAAGAATCTTCTCCAATTTGACGCCTTGAGAGTTTTCTTGTTATCTTCTGCTAGTTTATATTATAGTAAACTTAATTGGTTGGGTTCGAACAAAATTATTTTTAAACGTTGTCGTAGAATCTGAGGTTCTCTGTCGACCAATTCCAGCTCCAAGAACAATACCAGTGTCATGGTGATAAACAATGTCTCGATATTTACTGGAGTCTTGAGTTATTTTAAGTTATTTTAAGGCAACGTTAACATCCGATTCCACTCAAGGACTCACGATACATTTCTTTCCAATGCAGGGCCACACATTTCACTGTTTTTCCCGTTGACGTTTGGCAAGACTAAATACAAATATTTCAGCAGAGAGAAGTCTTTTCTAAGCTCACAGTGGATGACGGACAGTGTGTTTATTCAGATGTCAGTTTGAACTCTTTTGGCTCGGATCGGGTTGAATATCTCTCTCGTTCGGGCTGGCACTGCTCCTTGCTTTTTAAAAGCGTGAAATCATGGCAGCTGTTGAGGAAACTGTCAAAATTATCCAACAAAAGAACAAATGGGATGCCAAAAATAAAGACTGATATGTAGTTATACATCTAAAATATAAACTGGAACTCTTGGAACACGTTTTCCTAATAATACAAATATTTTACTTTTTCATCCTAATTTTTTTTTTAAAGAAAACACTTCAGTACATCGACAAGAAATTAATAGATTGCAATTTTGATGATTCCGGAACATTGTGACATCACAACGGAACACTCATGCTTCTAAGGGGGCGGGACATCGCTAAGAGGTTGACCAATCACAACAGAGCTGGTGAGCACAGGCAGTATGAGAAAAATAAAGAGGTTTTTGAACATTAAAGCATGGAGACATGTAGAGACACTACATACTGATATACACCTGAACATCAGCAGGAGAGGACTCTTTAAAGTAGAGACACTACATACTGATATACACCTGAACATCAGCAGGAGAGGACTCTTTAAAGTAGAGACACTACATACTGATATACACCTGAACATCAGCAGGAGAGGACTCTTTAAAGTAGAGACACTACATACTGATATACACCTGAACATCAGCAGGAGAGGACTCTTTAAAGTAGAGACACTACATACTGATATACACCTGAACATCAGCAGGAGAGGACTATTTAAAGTAGAGACACTACATACTGATATACACCTGAACATCAGCAGGAGAGGACTCTTTAAAGTAGAGACACTACATACTGATATACACCTGAACATCAGCAGGAGAGGACTCTTTAAAGTAGAGACACTACATACTGATATACACCTGAACATCAGCAGGAGAGGACTCTTTAAAGTAGAGACACTACATACTGATATACACCTGAACATCAGCAGGAGAGGACTCTTTAAAGTAGAGACACTACATACTGATATACACCTGAACATCAGCAGGAGAGTACTCTTTAAAGTAGAGACACTACATACTGATATACACCTGAACATCAGCAGGAGAGGACTATTTAAAGTAGAGACACTAGATACTGATATACACCTGAACATCAGCAGGAGAGGACTCTTTAAAGTAGAGACACTACATACTGATATACACTTGAACATCAGCAGGAGAGGACTCTTTAAGTAGAGACACTACATACTGATATACACCTGAACATCAGCAGGAGAGGACTCTTTAAAGTAGAGACACTACATACTGATATACACCTGAACATCAGCAGGAGAGGACTCTTTAAAGTAGAGACACTACATACTGATATACACCTGAACATCAGCAGGAGAGTACTCTTTAAAGTAGAGACACTACATACTGATATACACCTGAACATCAGCAGGAGAGGACTCTTTAAAGTAGAGACACTACATACTGATATACACCTGAACATCAGCAGGAGAGGACTCTTTAAAGTAGAGACACTACATACTGATATACACCTGAACATCAGCAGGAGAGTACTCTTTAAAGTAGAGACACTACATACTGATATACACCTGAACATCAGCAGGAGAGGACTATTTAAAGTAGAGACACTACATACTGGTATACACCTGAACATCAGCAGGAGAGGACTATTTAAAGTAGAGACACTAGATACTGATATACACCTGAACATCAGCAGGAGAGGACTCTTTAAAGTAGAGACACTACATACTGATATACACCGAGCACATATGCAGTGATCTCCTTCCAACTTGTGCTCAAAGTAAAGCGTTCCTGTAAACACAAACTAACTGCTTTTGACAGCGTTAAAATGAAAAAGCAACAATCTATTATTTGGAGTGTTTATTTAAAATCCTTTCTGCCAGCCAACACTTCCTACGGGACCAACCTTATCTTAAACCCATTACGCAGAAATGTGCAGCCCACAAAGAAACACACACTCTGAGGATGTATTCATCAGAGTTTTTGAATTGAGGATTAATTAGCAGTGGTGCTAATTTGTTTTTCTTAAGCCCAATATGTTGTGTTTTAGAATTAAAGCTTTTTTCCCCCAATCAATCTCAAACTCCCCTCAGAGATCTTGTTCATGCTCTCTTGTGTTTCTCACTCTCACAGCCTCAACGTTCCTGCACAGACTGTGTGGTTAATCCACTGTGGCATGGTTCAGGCTTCACACACACTGTCTCTCTCACACACACTGTCTCTCTCACACACACTGTCTCTCTCTCACACACACACACACACACACACAGGTCTATGCCCGTAGTGGAAGCCTTGCAGATATGGGATTTCCTTTCACATCCTATTGAGACCAAAGAAACTTGGTGAGAAGGGCATGGGAAAGATAAGCTGCACACACACACACACACACACACACACACACACACACCTGTGTAAATATCATACCAGCATCACCGCAAACATCAATAGCCCAAACACAATGTTAATGTGATACAACATGCAGCTTATAAACCTCCCAAAGAGACCACACACACACACACACACACTCCTCGGTAGGAGTGTGTAGCAGACAGAAATGTGTTGGACGTAATTACAATGTGGAGTCTGAACAGCATCCGATTAAAATCCAGAGGTTTTATGGCAGACCTTTGAAGAGCAGCAGCTCATCCTGCTTCAGCAAAACCGCACTACACACACACACACACACACACACACACACACTTAAGCCAAATGCGGTGCTTCTCTCGGGTTGCAAACACCCCAGTTTTACAGCAGCAGAAAGCAGAAATGTGAGTCCATTAGCAGCAAACTGCCAGACACACTCATATGCAGTCAGCTGTCGAGTAATGTTGCTTTACAGACAATTAAATTCTGCAGAGTCTGATACCCAAAATACGTGCTTTCTCACTTCAAAATCTGCCCCGATAGCTGCAGCGGCTCTAAAGGTCTCAGGAATAATACGAAGCGATTTGACTGGAAATGTGGCAGTGAACGTCTCTTTTAACTGTGGTGCATTATGGGTTTCACAGACATCTGGGGGAGGAGAGCACAGATACAAGATGATATCAGTATCCAGTTTGTAGTGACGTACTGGGATGAGCCACATTAACTCGCTTTGAGGGAAACTACGCTCGGACATTCAACTTAAAGCAATATATTTACATGAAGAAATGATATGTGCAATACGGAAGGGGGTTGCTCACAACGACCACAGATACTTCAACTCTGGAACTTTCCTCAACTTCACGGAGAGCGTTGGGGTCTTTCCACTCCTTATTTAGGGTTTTATGTCTGCAACATTACTCCCAAACACCAAGGCAACAAAGTGAAGACACTGAGCCACGGCTTCTGAGTTTCATACTTTCTTTTTCTATAAACGTGCCCATTTTTACGTAGTTTTGGACACGTTTTGAATCCATAAGTTATCAATATTTGCAGCTGTAGTTTGATTAAATAATGTTTAAATGCTACTTTTATGGCTTATCTTCACTGTTGTGTCCTGGGTTGCTTTATGGCCCAATAGTATGAAGACAGGACACTACTCTAGGGACGGAACAATCCATAAATCTCCAAAATAACCCTTTGTATCCATTGACAAACGTCCTGCGGATAACTTGTTAGCAAACATTTAGCATTTCAGATTTGCTCCGTTTTTGGTCTCCACCATCTCCTAAAAAGAACATCTGGCTTCTTAGCCTCATAAAAATTCCAACTTTATTCACTTTCTAGTTTCTAATTATCCATCAATCCTAAAATAACCTTGCGTTTCACGGGGAAAATACAAATAAATGTCTGCATTTTGACATCCGAGTCGAATACTGTTCGACACACGAGGCGTGCAGAAAGATTACTGGAGCCGTGTTAGAGATTATAACTCACTCTCACTCTTTACTGGCCTCTCACACTTAAGGTCTCGTGTTCACATGAAGTAACAGCAGAGCGAACAAATGTGATTAACCGAATCCAGAACTTTCCACGAGGTGCTATTGATTTTGAAGCTGGAGAAAAGAGAGACGGACGGAAAAAGGCAAATGTAGAAATAAAGCTGCTCCAGACAAAGAGTTAAAGTCAAACTACTTTAAACACAATCTGATGGGGCTTCAATTGATTTCATTAATTAGTAGTTTTGTATTAATACTACCTGGTACTATCACTTTAACCTTGTCTTATCTGTACTTCTTGCTGCTGCAACACCTGCAGTCCCCTCTAGGGTTCAATAAGGACTCTTATCTTAATTAAAACTTAAATCCCTTGAATGAACTGTAGCTATTAACACCGTCGCAATCAAGCAAAACAAATTAAATGAACACAGTTTATCAGAAATGTCACAAATATGTGTGGAATGAGTCCGGAGAAACCAAAATGCAAGGTTGAAATGCTGTTGAAAGCACATGAATCATGAAAAACCTCATTGCCAAACACAGAAAACAGTAACTGACATTGTTATGCAAGTGTCTGGTGTGTAAATGAACGATTTTAAGTGTTATTAAAACTCTATTTTTGACTGTAAATCAGATAAGTTATTGACAAATGTCTTTTGATACTCATACAGGAAGTGGGGGAGAAATACTGAAGCTGCTTGCAGAGAGTTAAACAAACCATATTTGGTCTGGAATAACAAAAGTGCAAGGGTAGAAGCACTATTTTGTTTTGCAGTAGTCATGCAAAACGCCATTACCAAACACAGTCAACTGTTTCTGTACAATATTATGAAAGTATCAGGTATGCAAATTAACTATTACTTCTATATGTTGGACTAGTTCTGTTCCACTACGAGGACATACACAGCCCCGTCTGGGAGGATGTTTTACAGAGATAAGAAATGCCCGGCACGTCTCACGACAGCTCTGTTTAGTCGGGATCCACCAGAGTCTCGCTTTATAAAGACCTCGCTCTGAAAAACCACAACATTGATCAACAGTCCTCTGCGACCACGAGGAGCCGTTTACCATTCAGAGGAGATCCACCCAGGGGTGAACTCGAAGAAGACGAGGAGAGAAAGTGTGCAGAGAGACGAAGAGTTTCATCTTTCAACCCCTGAAATTCAAAAAGTATAAATCCAGAGTCTCATCCCCAGTCTTTCACATTGGGCATTAAATGCTCTTCTGAGACGTTGGATTTCTTATAACATTGAATCTTTCTGACTTTAATACGCGTTCTGTTGCGACCTTAATGTGTTCCTTGAAGGTTTACGACGGCTTTACAGAGTTTTCTGGTGTCTGTAAACAAATCGGGGCGAAACAGCGTTTACTGCGCTGTAAACCTTGGCTTCAAGGTGACCATACACCAGGGTTTATTATATATTGTATTGCTTTACGTTGTCTTGCAATGATAGAAACTGTGAAACTAAAATGCATCCGTGAAGGATTGACCCGGCTCATAACAAAAGTTACATTAGCCTCATCCTAAGATATAGAGAGACACAGCTGAGCACACAGACCTGACACTAAACGGTAAGAGATTGTCAACGAAAAGCAACTAAATAAGGGAATTATGGTGTTTTCTTGTTGCTTAAAAAAAACTACTTCGGAAAGTCTTCATCAGCTACAGTCGTGAAAACTAAAGTGCATTGATATCGCGAATAAGAAAGTCAGATAACATTGGAACAATTTCTTGAATATAAACAAAGGGCGAGGAAGCAAGCCAGCAAATATTACGGTCAACGCTCAAATCAGTGGAAACTTGACGTTAAACGAAGGGAATAAGAAGCGGTCAAATGTACATGTTTGACTTGGAGATATACATTTACAAAGGATTAAAAACCAACCACTAAGTAAAGCCTAAAGCTCCGGACACACCAAGCTGATTTTGGCCGTCGATGGATGTCAGGCCGACGATGAGCGTCCTGTCGCCCTACTCTGATTGGCTGTTCAGCTAGCGAATCAGTGCATGCGAAGCGGAAGTGAGGGACCCAAACAAACTATTCATTGAACTCCAGCTCTCGACTCGGGTTCGGGAAAGCCCCGTGAGCTTCTCGCTGTAGAGTGAACATGGAACGCACACGCGATTTGTTGTTTATATCACGCAGTCAGTTCTTCTTCTCTCGGTTATCACGCAGCCTGTGGCCGTTTCTCAATCTCGAGGATACTGGCTTCCAAGCCAATATTTCAAGGATGCTATGCGGTGAGTCAGAACTAAACACGAAGAAGCAGCGTTCAGTTATTATGCTCCATCTGGAACAAACTCCCAGAAACCTGCAGGTCCGCTGCAACTCTGACTACTTTTAAATCCAGGCTGAAGACTTGTCTTTTTGTCGCTGCTTTTAATTGAACTATTCATATCTTAGACTGCACTGTAACTTTGATCCATGAATTTCTTCTTTTAATGTTTATTTTATTATCTTTTCTTTTTAATGACTGATTTTAAATGCCATTTTCTTAATGTCTTTCATTTTTTGTAAAGCACTTTGAATTGCCTTGTGTTGAAAAGTGCTATATAAATAAACTTGCCTTCCAGTGCGACACATGGCCAAGACGCGGAGAAGGACACAACAGTCTGGTCCGTCTGTGCCAGTTCTTTGGTGTCAGCTTGGCGAGTCCCTTCCTTAAGGTTCAGTCAAAACCCATTAAAGTTGAATATGAACCTAAAGGTCGTCAACGTGGTAGAAAGTCACACTGTGGTGCAGCTAAATGCAGCTTTTCCATGTTTAACATAATTTTAGATGAATTTATAAACCTGGGAATCAATAGGGCAAAATAATCCAATAATTAAATATCTATATTTCTCATGATATTAACGTTATAAGCCGTATATGACTCGTTATGAGTATGGCAGTGACGTGCGGTGAGGTTCATGGCTGGTGAGGCATTTACAAATATTATATTTTGACCTTAATCGAAATATTCGGTTATTTTCAAAAGCTTTTTTAGTCTGATGCTTCAATTCATTTTAAACAGACCGTTCAACAAAAGGATACCCAACATCTAAATATTGGATTGTTCTTTCTTAGTAAGATCCCATTTTCATTACAGTGGTGGTCTTACCTTGACTTGAAGATGAAGTCCATGCTTTCCTTCTGGACAACTATCTCCATTACTTCTTTGTAAAAGTCCTCCTCATCTTCCTCTAGTTTCAAAAGTCTAGCTTGTTGTTCGCGTCTACCGTCTCTGTAGAATAACAGTAGCAACAAGAACCTGTGGGCTCACGTGCGCCCCCTTCAGTGCGGCAGAGGTTATGGCTGCCTCCCCTGGTGCTTTTCTCATTGCCGTTGTATGATGAGACCAGCGAGCCTAAATATCATACGTGAAATAAGTTCTTTAGAGACGATGGATGGCGAGGATAAATGTAATAAAGGGATCTACAAACATTACATTGGTGACATACAGTGAGATGGTAACAGGCATGCGCTTAGGGCCGCTTTCCAGCCAGTTTCTGTGGGGTGACGCATTCTGAGGTGAGGCAGAGCTCATCTGTGCCTCACCTCACCCCACAGTAACTGGCTTGAGCGCACTCACAAAATAAGTGCCCGCGCTAAATTAGTGCCCGCGCTCCAGCCAGTTACTGTGGGCTTACGGGAGGCAGAGCTCGTCCTCACTTCTCAGCGCTACCCGTAGTTGTAGCGGAGCTCGGCCAATTTACTGATTTTGACTATAAAAAGTGATTGGAATCAAACAGAAATCACACTTACAAAACAGATCAGTGGAGACATTTTATTATTATTTAGTTGTTTTCCCGTTACATTGGAGTATGACAGGTGAGGCTCTATCTCCCCTGTCTGCACGTCGCTGCAGTATGGCGGGTTCTTGTTTACTTTGTGAAACAACAATGAGTATATTCGTTAAAAGTCTCGGTGAATTCTTTAAAGAAAGAGACCAAAACACTTTGAAATCAATAGGAGGCCCAGTGCGATTAGTTTCCACTGAGCAGATCACTCCGGATCAATACAGGCCCGCTGGAAGAGCTGCTTTTGCTTTGATGATAAAGAAAGAGAATTAACATGCCGCTGAGCGCTCCTCCTCGACGTTAGCCACCGGCAAACCGTTGCATGCCAATGCCGAAAACAAAGACTTGTTGTCTCAGAAAAAAAGAGGCCAACATTCAAATTAACTCAAGTGGAAACCCGAGGGAGTGGAACGAGGATTTCCACAAACAAAGACAATTCTCTTTGAGACATGAAAGCAGAACGATTGATGCAGGAATGAGAAGGTAGGTCATCATCCTATGGTGCAAGTATCTCTCTGCCTGTGCCGTTCAAACACACCATCGAGTCCATGAGACATTACAGATCCCATAGTCCTCGGACAGAAAGTCAATCAAATTAAAAAGTACGAGGCAGAAGGCTGGAATGAGTCCGCAGAGAATACATATATACGTTTCTTTTAAACCTTATAGAACAAACCCTCCTGAGAAGATAGACTGCTAACCCTGTAGCTGTACGAAAGCACGATTTAATATATAACAGAAACCCCAAACACTTGTACGCTTAATAATGAATATGAAAACATTCTTGTACAAAATAAACTATTGGAATATCTCCTTATTGGTGTCAAGAACGTTATCTTTTAGTAACTTAGTTGTAAGTTGATTGGACAGTATTTTCCACTAATGTACATTTTTCATAATATATCCATTTTGAAATGACTGTTATTTTATTTTGTACTGAAAGATTGACAATAAAGTTGACTTTGACTGATGGTAGCTTACATGGTTACATGGTTTCAGAACTAAAATATGCAAAGCTAGTTAACTTATTGGAGTAAATATTAACAATGGTGGATAACATTGGACCAATAATACTAGGGCATTGCGTTCCAAGAATGCAGGGTTGTTGGTTGTTCCTAGAGTCTCTAAAAGTACAATGGGAGCCAGAGCCTTTTCTTATCAAGCTCCACATTTGTGGAACCAGCTTCCAGTTTGTGTTCGGGCGGCAGACATCCGTTTTCAAGAGTGCGCTTAAGACCTTCCTTTTTGATAAAGCTTATAGTTAGGGCTGATTAGATTCAGCCCCTAGTTTTGCTGATATAGGCTTAGTTTGTCGGGGGACATCTTACTTCTTCCTTCTCTCTGTCTGTACCTGTGTACTCTCATGTTCCGATTAACCCAGCTTCCCCACATGTCGTTCTTGTTGGTGTCTATATACGCTGGGATCCGGAGTCATGGATGATCCTGCGGTCCTGTGTCCTGCATCACGAGCCCTGGATCGTGAGTCGTGGCTGTGGTCCTGGATCATAGGTCCTGGATGGATATCCTCGTGGATTCATCTTCCTGTTATACACACATGCATTTCCAAACATTTGGACTACCTATGTTGCAAATGTATTATCTTTTCAATTTACACACGGCATCTATTGCACGTCTGTCCGTCCTGGGAGAGGGATCCCTCCTCTGTTGCTCTCCCTGAGGTTTCTCCATGTTCCCTTTAAACTGTGGGTTTTCTCCGGAAGTGTTTCCTTGTACGATGTGAGGGTCTAAGGACAGAGGGTCTAAGGACAGAGGGTGTCGTATTGTCATACTGATATTTTGTACAAACTGTGAAGTCCACTGAGACAAATGTAACATGTGTGATATTGGGCTATAAATAAACATTGATTGATTGATTGAATACATTGAAACGTGTCACTAGGTGTCGAAAAAGCCTATTCGAATGTCTTGGGTGTCAAAATGCTAACCCTAACCCTAGTGCAGTCTCTAAAGCACCGTGTTATTTGTAATAATGAATTGCATAACAGAGTATATACATCTAATTGGATTCGATTTAGTATTGTACTCACAAAAACAAGAAGTCTGACCTCATGGTAATTGTTGGACTGCACAGCATATTTGTCTTCACTTTCAACAAAGTTAGATTAACCTCGTTGTTTGTGTACAACCTGACAATCTAAACCTGATTCTCAAACATTTCGGGTTCTTATTTGGACGTTACCATGTTTCCAAATCTTAGCAATAACTTGTATTTGAGTGCAAAGTGGGTGGAAACAGAAGCCAAACAAACAACATTGAGGTTGTAATAAACCAGTATTGTCTTTCTATTTCAAACTACTTTCCACATCATCCTGCAGCCACCACTAACCCTCTTCTTATGAAAGCAAGATGTGTAGACGGAGGAAAAGCTTCTCCGAGAGGGTAAAAGTCCACACATCCTTTACTCAAGTAGAAGTACAGATACTCGTGTTTAAAAATACTCTGGTGAAAGTAGAAGTGCTGACTAAACTTCTTTACTCAAGAAAAAGAAAGAAGTTTGGGCTTTCAAAGTAAATCCACTATTATTCTGCCAATATTATTCAGACTCAGCTTTCTGAGCTTAAGCTTCTTTTGAATATTGATAAAACTAAAGTAATGCTATTTTCAAAAGACACCAGAGACTGCTTTGGATGTTACTACGCAAGGAAAATACTAGAAGTGGTTACCTGTTATAAATACCTTGGTATCTGGCTTGATGAATGTCTTAAACTTCAGGTCATTAATCTGCTTAGAAAGCTGAGGGTTAGACTAGGTTTATTTTTCAGAAACAAGTCCTGTGTCTCACTTGAGCCCAGGAAAAGGCTCTGTGACCTTTTGACCTGTGCTGGACTATGGGGATCTGATCTATATGAATGCACCAACCCGATCAAGTTAGATGCCGCCTATCAGAGCGCTGAGATTAGTGACTAACTGTAAAGCACTTACTCGTGACTGTACCCTGTATGCCAGGGCAGGTCTGCCTTCACTAACTGTTCAGAGGCTCAGTCGTTGGTTCATCTACAAAGCCATACTAGGTAAACTACCAACTCACTGATCTCACAGAGAGTGGCAAGTAGCTATGCCTAAGATCCCAGGATGTGTTTGTATTACATGTGCTAGGACTGTTTTAAGCACTAAGGCTTTTATGTGCGCTGCTCCTCGAGCTTGGAACACTTTGAAACTGAGCATTTTGGTTCCCCTGCATCATTTGAAAGCTCGGCTGGATGAAATGCTACTTGATACTCTTGGTACCAGTCATTGTGAATAGGTTTGTAAATGGTACCACTGTAATTATGTTGTATTTCCTGTTGTTTTTCTGTTTTTCATGTGTAATCAGCTGTTTGGAAAGAAGTAGAAAGTACAGGTATTTGGGTTCAACATGTGAGAAGTAGAAAGTACAGGTATTTGTGTTCAACATGTGAGAAGTAGAAAGTACAGGTATTTGAGTTCAACATGTAAGAAGTAGAAAGTACAGGTATTTGAGTTCAACATGTAAGAAGTAGAAAGTTCAGGTATTTGTGTTCAACATGTAAGAAGTAGAAAGTACAGGTATTTGAGTTCAACATGTAAGAAGTAGAAAGTACAGGTATTTGTGTTCAACATGTGAGAAGTAGAAAGTACAGGTATTTGTGTTCAACATGTGAGAAGTAGAAAGTACAGGTATTTGAGTTCAACATGTAAGAAGTAGAAAGTACAGGTATTTGGGTTTCACATGTAAGAAGTAGAAGTACAGGTATTTGTGTTCAACATGTAAGAAGTAGAAAGTACAGGGTATTTGTGTTCAACATGTAAGAAGTAGAAAGTACAGGTATTTGTGTTCAACATGTAAGAAGTAGAAAGTACAGGTATTTGTGTTCAACATGTAAGAAGTAGAAAGTACAGATATTTGTGTTCAACATGTAAGAAGTAGAAAGTACAGGTATTTGTGTTCAACATGTAAGAAGTAGAAAGTTCAGGTGTTTGTGTTCAACATGTAAGAAGTAGAAAGTACAGGTATTTGGGTTCAACATGTAAGAAGCAGAAAGTACAGGTATTTGTGTTCAACATGTAAGAAGTAGAAAGTACAGGTATTTGTGTTCAACATGTTAGAAGTAGAAAGTACAGGTATTTGTGTTCAACATGTAAGAAGTAGAAAGTACAGGTATTTGTGTTCAACATGTAAGAAGTAGAAAGTACAGGTATTTGTGTTCAACATGTAAGAAGTAGAAAGTACAGGTATTTGTGTTCAACATGTAAGAAGTAGAAAGTACAGGTATTTGTGTTCAACATGTGAGAAGTAGAAAGTACAGGTATTTGTATCAACATGTAAGAAGTAGAAGTACAGTTGTTGTTTCAACATGTAAGCAGTAGAAAGTACAGGTATTGTGTTCAACATGTAAGAAGTAGAAGTACAGGTATTTGTGTTCAACATGTAGAAGTAGAAAGTACAGGTATTTGTGTTCAACATGTTAAGAAGTAGAAAGTACAGTATTTGTGTTCAACATGTTAAGAAGTAGAAAGTACAGGTATTTGTTTCAACATGTAAGAAGTAGAAAGTACAGGTATTTGGGTTCAACAGTGTAAGAAGTAGGAAAGTACAGGTATTTGTGTTCAACATGTAAGAAGTAGAAAGTACAGGTATTTGGGTTAACATGTAAGAAGTAGAAAAGTACAGGTTTTGGGTTCAACATGTGAGAAGTAGAAAGTAACAGGTATTTGGGTTCAACATGTAAGAAGTAGAAAGTACAGGTATTTGTGGTCAACATGTAAGAAGTAGAAAAGTACAGGTATTTGGGTTCAACATGTAAGAAGTAGAAAGTACAGGTATTTGGGTTCAACATGTGAGAAGTAGAAAGTACAGGTATTTGGGTTCAACATGTAAGAAGTAGAAAGTACAGGTATTTGTGTTCAACATGTAAGAAGTAGAAAGTACAGGTATTTGGGTTCAACATGTAAGAAGTAGAAAGTACAGGTATTTGGGTTCAACATGTAAGAAGTAGAAAGTACAGGTATTTGTGTTCAACATGTAAGAAGTAGAAAGTACAGGTATTTGTGATCAATATGTAAGAAGTAGAAAGTACAGGTATTTGAGTTCAACATGTAAGAAGTAGAAAGTACAGGTATTTGAGTTCAAAATGTAAGAAGTAGAAAGTACAGGTATTTGTGTTCAACATGTGAGAAGAAAAAGTAAAAAGTCGTCAGAAAAGAAGTAGTGGGGTAAAGTACTGATACCAGAAAAATGTACTTAAGTACAGTAACAAAGTATTTGTACTCCTCTACTTCCCACTTCTGAAGCTTCCTATAAATGTCGTCAGTCTTTTTCTGGAACAGAGAAGTACGTCTGTTCTTAATTAACTCCTGCTACGTCACAGCAGAGCCACGCAGTATTCCTCGGAGACCAAAGGGCTTCTCCCTTTTCCCATGAACGGGGGCAGGTCTCTGGAAACCCAAGATGAGGAAAGAAGGTTGGGAAACTCGCAGTAAAAATGCGGTTCACGCCTCAACAACAACAACCTAAAGAAAGAAAGACTAAATAAACTTGACATAGATGAGATTCTCTGTAAACACGTGGATGTTAAACATTGATACAACGGCTTAACCTCGCAACACAGATTATAAACCAAACTGATGCATCTGTCAGCAGAATCATGGTGTGACTAGAGTATAAATCACACTATGTTGTTTTAAGTGACTCTAAAGTTCAATACGATGAATAAAAGTCTCCATATTTCTATTTCTAACAGACCAATGAAACGCCCATTGGGTCATATTGAAGATGTAAACCTTTCAAAACACAAATAAAGTGTTTAAAAAAAGGGAAAAACAAGTCAGATATAGTTTTTTAACAAACAAACAATGTTGATTTCAAATGCTCAGAATAAATGAGAATACTTAAAGAGGCCCTATTATGAGGACTCTTTAAAGTAGAGACACTACATACTGATATACACCTGAACATCAGCAGGAGAGGACTCTTTAAAGTAGAGACACTACATACTGATATACACCTGAACATCAGCAGGAGAGGACTCTTTAAAGTAGAGACACTACATACTGATATACACCTGAACATCAGCAGGAGAGGACTCTTTAAAGTAGAGACACTACATACTGATATACACCTGAACATCAGCAGGAGAGGACTCTTTAAAGTAGAGACACTACATACTGATATGAACCTGAGAATAAGCATGATAGGGCCCCTTTAATGGTCTTCTTCCTCTGAATAGCTCCGAGAACTATGAACACTGTGTAACCTCTGCTTTATGACTCCACACAGGCTGCGTGTTTACAAGGAAACTCTTGTACGAGCATTATCAGGGAGACAAAGCTGCCACAGTGAAAACGAAAAGGGATCACTGAGGGTCGTGACCTTTAACCCTGACATTGAACCGGACTCACTACTGAGGTCCGGGTCAAAGGGTAACTAGCAGGATTGTTTGGAAAGGAGGAAAAGTGTCTAGAGCCTAAAATTATAAACAAAGTCAGAAATAAAACCTAAATGAATTCATGTTAAAAGCAGTTGACTCAGAAATGACTATTACACTTCATGTTGATTAATTAAAGGAAAAATGCCAAATATTTTCTGGTTCCAGGTTCTCTTTGTTTTAAACCATGTAAATAAAACACGTAGATATTGAATTACTGTCAAAGACTATTTCTGGAAAGCTTTTTATTCCATAATTACGCTTATTTGGATCCATTGAAATAAGATAAGAAGTACTTTATTGATCAAAATGTGGGAAATGTTTGTGTTGCAGCAGCATAAAAAGTCCTAAATTCTCAGTCTGGACTCAAAACCTGCTTTCTCTCCAACCTAAGAAAATAGAAAGGCTTGTTTACTTCCTGAAAGTTTTTAAACAAGCCAGGCGGGTTAGGCTGTGTGACGCGAAACTCAGCAGGAGGCCGTCGCTCCAAACCCACCACCACTGTGATCAAACCGCTGCATTTTCCTCTCTGAAACAACTGGAGGCTGAACATACACTCAGCGGAGTAAAATAATCTTCAGTGGGCACCAATGCGTGAACGAAAAAAACTCTAGCTATTGTTGAGACAAGATGTTCAAGTAGAACAGTCTTAGAAGTTAAGCAAATTACTACGATTGCACAATATCTAAAATCTGACACAATATCTAGCCTCACATCTCAATATAATATCGTTGCCTAACCCTAATTTTGACTCATCGCAAGGAAGTAGAGTTGTGGGTGGCGCGAGAGGGAAAAGTCCAGGGATCGTCACATTTGGTAGGATTCATCCTCTGGGGACCAGGAACATCTGTGCATAATTTCATAACAACACATTAAACAGTTGTTGGGATATTCCAATGGAGGCGAAAATGGTCACCCAACAAACCAACGATGCTATCCTTAGGAACCAATTGACCAATAATGCCATCCCTAAATCATAGGCAGAAAAACCCCCAATAATACTTTCAATTTATTTCCATTGAAGTCATGCTACACAGTTCCTTAAGGTTGCCCATTATATTCAGAACTATGTTTAAATGTAGAGTATAACTATTCTAAAGAGACTAATTACATCCAATTAAAAGTTGCCTTTGGTTTCTTCTCGCTGTGAAAGACTCATTTGTTTCCATTAAACAATACAATCCTTGGTATCAAGTAAAACATTATAGAGCACCAAGCAGAACTAAAACCCCAGTTACAGCTCCAGACACACACACACGCGCACACGTAGCCTATTTCCATAATGAGGTTCAGGGGGTGAAACAAAGTCCTTTCCGTCTGCTCTTCATCTCTCAGTGTTTCTCTGTTGGTGGTCTTATTAAATCTTCTTCGTCTCGGCGACCTCCTCTTCCCTCTTCTTCCCCTCCGGCCGTTCCGAAACTCATTAAACTGCTGGAAGAATATCTCGCCTCTTTAATCCATCTCTCGGGTTTCTCCATCTGCCGCCCGAGCTTCACTTTCAAAACCATAACTCAATGCCGTGCCGAACACTTTTTAATATCTAATAATCAGATCCTGATCTATCAGGAGTGTTGGGTGAGTTGTTAATGACTTATTATGAGTAGAGCTAATTACACCTGCACTGGAGAGGTGAGGATGAATATTAATACCTCTGTTTTGAGCACTACTTGTTTCTAAATCAATCTTCTTGACTGCCATCTTGGTATTTCTTTCGCCATCATGTCTGTTAAATCCCAGTTTGACATGACTTCACTTTACGAGCAGGGCTGGTTCTTCATAACAAACGAGGACTAAATATGAAATGTTACCTTTGGGAAGTGGACCAGGGAAGATCAATACTCCAATACCTCCTCTGTAAATCTCTTGAATGTGACTCTAGATAAGGTTTCAGCCTTTGATAGAGGAACTTTTCAGTTTGTTTAGACATTGAAAAGTACATTTTAGATCTCTCCTGTGTTCCTGATTGTCTATTCTACAACTGAACATTGAACCCAGCAACGATTCCTAATTGGAAAATAGAGCCTTTAATGCGATTGGGGATCTGATAAAGAGATAGAAGACTCTTATGTGTAGACTGTAGTGCCAGTCCTTTTGTTTATAAACAGGTGTAAACAATAGAAAAATAATCATTCCTTGAACTCAAGATGGCTTCGTACAATGTGACCAATAGTCCAAAAGATAAACAGAATTGTCGGCATATGAGCTTCCTGTCGGTCAACTTATAATTGCATCTCTACTCTAATAATGTAAAGGATCCCTAAAAGGCCCGGACACACCAATATGACACCAAAGAACTGACACAGACGGACCCCGACTGTTGTGTCGCCTCGCGTCTCTGCGTCTTGGCCATGTGTTGCACTGGAACACACCGCAAAGACCAAGAAGCACGTACGATCTGCGCATGCGTGAGTGGCAATAACTCTCCTTACCAGCAGGCGGCGGTAGTGTGTATTCGTCATTCAAAAGAGACAACAACCGGAAGACGGACTGCGTGATAACCGAGAGAAGAAGAACAGACTGCGTGATAACCGAGAGAAGAAGAACAGACTGCGTGATATAAACAACAAATAGCGTGTGCGTTCCATGTTCACTCTACAGCGAGAAGCTCACGGGGCTTTCCCGAACCTGTGTCGAGAGCTGGAGGTAAATGAAATCTCACATTTGCCTTCTTAATAGTTTGTTTGGGTCCCTCACTTCCGTTTCGCTTCTCATGCACTGATTCGCTAGCTGAACAGCCAATCAGAGTGATTTCTTTAGCCGACTGCCTTCGGCCGAAAAGGCGTCGACACGACGGTGCGGGATCAAACAAATCTGAGTAGGGCGTGTCAACGCTCATCGTCGGCCTGACGCCCATCGACGGCCAACACCGGCTTGGTGTGTCCGTGCCTTAAGACCCAAAATGGCGTCTTCTAATTTGTTTGGACGACTGATTGTCCAAACCCAAGCATATTCAGTTTACCATCAAAACAGCACCAAATGGTCACATCTACCACCAAATCAAACGGTGATTAAAACCATTATTTTACCGCTACATGTCGATTAACTAACCAATCATTGGCTGGATACTAAAGCACTTTAATAGCCACTGAAACATGATTTAAATGTCTTTATATAACACAAGTAATAAAATGGTTTCCTGATTGTCTGCAACCTTTTCTAAATGCAAGACATGTGTGTGGCCTGTGTGCTTCGTATAGATACAGTATATATGAATCTTGTTTTTCCGATTTTCTCCATGTAATGAATAAAACACTTGAAATATCTCAGCCTTGCCCGAGGTGCAGGTGCATCCTGGGTATTCTCTCAACGCTCTCAAGGCTTAGTTGCTGAATAATCTCTATATATTCCGTGCATGACCATTTGCACCATAGTATCGGATGAATGAAATCTTTTCTGAAATAGCTTTTTCTTGAAGGGCACAGTTCTCCGAAATCCCTTTTTCCTCCTTACTCTTTTTATATTTTAAAGAAAAAACAAATAAGATATGGAGTATTGAAGCTTTGATCCCTTTTACTTACCGAGTCAGAAACAGCGAGGGATTCAGCTCAAACTCTCGGAGTCACGTCTCTGTACAAAATGTTAATTTTACGACTGAGCAGTTTACAGGCAGGGAGACAGGGTGGGACACATCATATTTCAGTAATACCTGTCAACTATATTATAAGCGGGCAATAACAGAGATGTCTACTGTCCCACATAGCAGAAAAATGGCCGCTATATATCTGCCGAGCTTGATAGGGTGCTTGATCGATATCTCTCGGCCTCTGTGATAAGATTTGTTGGCTCTCATTTCAAGAGGCTCTGTGTTTTAGAGCAAAACCCCCAATGGACTTTGCAGAAACTCCCAGATGTCATAAATTATTTGGCCCCTTTAGTCACAGAGGAGCCGGACTGTGCATAACCAGCCTGGTTTTAGGGCAGTGGAGCTGGGGATGAGAGGAGAGAGTACTGCAGGAGAACAGTGGACGGAAATACCCAGGGTAACAGTAAGAACATTGCAGTGCTGCACAAGTATGTCTGCGTCTCAAAACCCATAGAAACCTGCTGGTATTCATCACATCGTGCACTTTAGTGGAGCATCTATTAACTCCTAGACAATCTAAAAAGACTGCTTCCAATCACAGCGATAATCATTTATGAAATTGTACAGTTCAAGTGTCATCGAAAGTTTATTTCTCATTTCTGCACGAGAGTCTGGTTCTTTGGGTTTTCTAATAAAAAACGCCTTTCTTATCTCATGAAGAAATACGATCATTTGTAGATTCTATTAAAAGCAGCACTTACTAAATGTAATGTTACCAAAAATACCCCAAAATCAATGGTTAAAGGTTCTTACATAAGACACTTTGCAGCTCAATTAAATTCATAGTAAACTGAAAACGATCGGTTCAACAATACAAGACGTTTGAAGAGGTCTCATTGGATTCTCCGATGGACGTGATTCAGTGTTTTCCGATGTTTCATTTAGTCAGTAAAGTGGTTGGTTGATCAATAATGAAAACAATCTCTAGCTGCAGTCCTTCACGTTGCAACAGCTAAGAGCCTGTTTTGGTCTCGACCAAGTCATTTAAATGAATCACAATTGTTATCTTGGCTGAAAAACTGTTACAAAACATAACGGGTTTCTGACCTGAGCAGGAGGAACACCATGAGAGAAAAGGGATAGTATACATGAGGAAATATTATTTATCACTTAAAGGTGGGGCAGGTCATTTTGGAGAAACAAGCTCGAGTGCGCTAGAATTTGAAAATACACAACCGGAAGAAATCTGCCACTTCCTCACAGAGCCCCTCCTCCAACACACACGAACGCGCACATGACCAAGATCAGTTTGTGCCCTGATGGAAGGCTGACAGGCAGGTAGGCCATCCAGTTACTTTAGCCGGCTCAGATGATTGGTCGAGCTTTTCTACAGCGCCACGGCTTCAAAGCACTTCAGATATTCATTGCTATCGGGACGTTCAGAGCATTCCATGGAATATAACAACAAGTGTATCTCGAGCCGGTTTCTCAAACGTACCTACCCCACCTTTAAGAATAAGTATCTGCAGATCTAATGTTACATGTCACATGCATTCAGTACTGTGGACAATCCCCACACGAGCAATTTGGGGTGAAGTGTCTTGCCCAGGGACACAACGACATGCTGACTGCAGTGGGACTCGAACTTGCTACTTCCTGATTCCAAGTCCAGCACACTACCCACTTAGCCACAGCCTCCTTGTAATGTAAACTGGGATTTGAACTTAAACGTGTTACATTGGATTTTTCCTATCCAACGTCTATCCAAGATTGCTCAAAATAAGAACGTTCGAAGGGTTCTGTGTCTTGATTTCCTAATGTAATAAAGGTTTCGTTAATTGAAACAGTGCTTTGTTTGAGTTTCCTGACGCTGCAATGGATAAAACTTCACCTCGGTGTCCTTAAATGTCCTTTAAATTAAAGTGTATTAACCAGAAATCTTATGTAGAGACTCTGTGCTGTCCAGAATGTCTTTCATGTTTTTAAAGTCTAACACTTCGCTGAGAAAAGAGTACAAGCTCCACTGTTGTAATCTAGTTCGCCGGGTGTCTCTTTGAAATCACACCGATGCTCTTTCCAGACTCCCTAACTCGGCAGTTTCAGAACAATTAGAGCATAAAAAGAGCCGGAGACAGTACACACAGCGACAGATGCACCAGAGCAAAAGAGCTGCGATAACAATTATGCTAACTATTCATCCGTCTCCCTGCAGTCTACCGCTGAATGCTGCCGGGGGTTTGCGAGACTAATTCAATGAATCATCTGTGACCAGAGGTGTCCAATCCTTAATCTCACACCGCCAGCTCTCGTCCTGAGCATCAAAGGGAATTCTGCATTCAACACAAACACCGAAGCTTGTCAGGGCTTTGTGGAAAAGTCTTCGTCTTGTTATTGGTCCTCTGTGACATTTATAGTAGCCAGACATGGGACATTCACCGTCTGATGTGAGGTGTACAACAATTACTAAAGGTCTCCTATTATACTGTTATTCATCAATATATCACAGCTCTCGGATATATACAAAGCCTGTCTCTGATTGGCTGAAACACCAAACAGGTCATTGCAGCATTACCCATAATCCCCTCTGTTTCAGCCCTGTTTCCAAAGTGCTGATTCTCTGTCTGTTACTTTAGATGAAAATAAGGAGCCCCTCCCCACGCCCCTCTGAGAGACATTTGGTTACAAAGAACTCAATGGTGCTCTAGGAGGAGATTCAGGTGATAAGGGGGGGGGGGGGTACCTTGGCTGCTGATTGGCTAATGGTTACACAAGACAAAACATCGTTATGACATCATCAAGTGGCCAAAATCTGATCAGCTCATTTTCAGACAGGTTTTTATAGAAATTGATCAAAAAGAGAGAAAATCTTTGTTCCTGAAACTTTCAGAGTCTCTTTCCACAGAGGGGACACATGTTGATGTAGAAGAGACATGAAGAAGAGGGGACACATGTTGATGTAGAAGAGACATGAAGAAGAGGGGACACATGTTGATGTAGAAGAGACATGAAGAAGAGGGGACACATGTTGATGTAGAAGAGACATGAAGAAGAGGGGACACATGTTGATGTAGAAGAGACATGAAGAAGAGGGGACACATGTTGATGTAGAAGAGACATGAAGAAGAGGGGACACATGTTGATGTAGAAGAGACATGAAGAAGAGGGGACACATGTTGATGTAGAAAAGACATGGAGAAGAGGGGACACATGTTGATGAAGAAGAGACATGAAGAAGAGGGGACACATGTTGATGTAGAAGAGACATGAAGAAGAGGGGACACATGTTGATGTAGAAGAGACATGAAGAAGAGGGGACACATGTTGATGTAGAAGAGACATGAAGAAGAGGGGACACATGTTGATGTAGAAGAGACATGAAGAAGAGGGGACACATGTTGATGTAGAAGAGACGTGAAGAAGAGGGGACACATGTTGATGTAGGAGAGGGGACACATGTTGATGTAGAAGAGACATGAAGAAGAGGGGACACATTTTATAAATACTTACTGATCTACGTGAATGTGTACTTCTGTAAATTGTAATATGAAACAGATTAAGAATCTCATAATTACCGTATTAATAGAAAAGGGTTATTACTCTTTATTACAAGTATGTAATTTAGTTATTTGAAAGTGTTGCATATTTCTAAACGCTGACTCGAGTGAAGTTGTCGCTAGGGAAACTTCACTTCTTCACTCTTTTGATCACGCCCCCCCCTCTTTCTCTTCGGGGTTGTAACACCCTCCAGTCACGCCGGCTTCGAACTAGCAGTCAGAGCACGTCCCGAGCTCCTCTCCGAACAGCTGACATCTTGTTTTGGATCCGGATGTGTGGGTGATGAGCAGAAACCGTGTGGTCTGCGCTCAGAGCTCCCTGCCGGCATCAATCAACGTCAAGACGCTTCAAACCCACTTAAGCGCCGGTTCTCATGGGTTCTAGAGATCACAAGCTGCGAGAGGTTTAAGAACAGGATGTGCCGGATAAAAAAGCTCCACTGCCTGTCTTCATTTTTCCAAAACATCCCCAAACTAGTGATATGAGATGAGTCTTATGAAAGAGCAATTACACAGTTTCCTGCAGGCCTTCGTTCTTGGCAGGACATGGAGATCGTAATCAGCCTTAAATGTGGGATCCGGTTTAAATATGTAACTTTTTAAATATTAACACAGTGGCCCCTCGGGATATAAATGGTCATCACACCTTAAAATAACATGATTACAGTTTGAAGGCAAAACTGGATAGCACCTGACACTCGGGACCAATATATTGGATATCAGCGTATTAACTCAGAAGAGCTTTCGACACTTTGCTGATAATCCTTCAGTTTGACGATGTTTTAAAGGCATGACTTCTACTTGTGTTTTTACCTTATAACTCAATACAACCTAGGGCTGCTCAATTAATCGTATATTAATCACAATTACGGCTTGCAACGATTTGAATTATACTTAAAGTTCAGGGTAATCAATCCTTCTCCAATTTCAAAGTAAATGGATAATAGTTTTTAATAATCGTGATATCAATTATTGACCCAAATCAATCGAGATTATGATTTTTGCCATAATCGAGCAGCCCTCAAACAAATGAACAAAAGCAGATTATTGCTGAAAAAAGGCCCGTCTGAATACACAGAACTTTTCCAAGCTACTGGGAGTTCAATAAGTAATAACACATCGATCTGGAAGTGAGCTGCTGGTCTGAGTCTATCCGTCAGAACAGGCTCTGTCGGACGCTTTCGGATGTGTAATTAATTTGTTTATACATAATTTAGAATCAGTAATATTTTTGTATATCAATTTGACACTGCTTAATGTTACATAAGTTACATTTTAGTATTATTGTTTTACACATCATCCTTCGCGTCGAAAGGAGCCAGTTGAGGTGGTTCGGGCATCTAGTTAGGATGCCACCTGGGCGCCTCCAGGCACGTCCAGCTGGGAAGAGACCAAGGGGTAGACCTAGGACCAGGTGGAGGGATTATATCTCTTCGCTGGCCTGGGAGCGCCTTGGGACCCCCCAGTCAGAGCTGGTTGATGAGGGGAAAGGAAAGTTTGGGGCTCTCTGCTGGAACTGATACCCCCGTGACCCGACGACGGATAAGCGGGAGAAGATGGATGGATGGACATTCTAAATAAATCTAATCTAATCAAACGGGATCTGTCACTTCTGGCGGTATTTATCCACTGCTGAATGGATGCAAGTGGAAGTCACACTCTCCCAGATGTCATACAACATTAGGAAACTTCCAAGCTGTCCTCTTTCACTCACATCTACTCAGTTTCACAACCTGAGGCTTGGGAAGCCATGCGTTTCTGATCAGACTTCTGTGACGTTTACCATCATTTCTTATATTTCCATCTGTTAGAAGAATCTCCCTCATCCCCGGTTTGAGCTTCAGCCTCAGGATCCATGTGTCTCTGATCCTCTCCAGAATGGAAGGAGTCATCACATACAGAGCATCAGCTAGTTCCTGAGCAGTGTCCTTCACATGCTGATATCCAAGAGAGGGAGTTACACAGTCACAAGATGGGAGGAATAGAAAGCAGTATTCAATGTTTACTTCAGATTAGCTCCACGTCAGAAATGAGCATGCTTGATGTCTCTCTCCATAGAGGCTGAGTCATCATGTTAATCACATAGCTATCATCTGCCTCAAGCAGTCCTGATGCTCTTCTCGGTAATCACACATCCTGTCATGTTCACAGCTACAGTTGGGATGCCTTTGTTATCATGTTGCTCTCATGTTGGAAGAGGACATTCAGTGTTTTCCCAACACCATCTCTTATGAATCTCCTCTGTCCCTTAAAATCCAGCTCAGCGTCATCTTTTGATCTGTTGAATGTCCTCTTTACATCAGCAGTCTTTCCTCCTTCTGTACGTACACAGACGGCTCCACGTTTCCGTTCACATGCTCGCTGACCCTCGACTTAAACCCCCTTTTTTCCACAGATGTGCGTGTTTTTCTTCTTGCATATGGCTGTGCTTGTGTGGGTGGGTATATGGACATGCTTAAATCAGTCCAACGAAAACAAATGCAAGAGAAAGGACACAAACCATTGAGCTTGAGACACAGAAGGGTAAATACACTCTGAGTGCAGCATAATCTCCTCTGACTCTCAAAGGCTTCTGGTTTATTCAGTAAGCTTTGAGCGGCTGTATGATAGCACTCAACTAGACAAAGAACAAGAAACTATATATACATGCCTTAAGAAAAGGAGAGAGTATGACGGGTAGTGAGCAACAGTGAGAATGGAGGCGTTCCCATTTGTTACTCAATGGTTTCCCAGTGCAGATAATGCAAGACATTTTGCACCTTTCAACGTCTGTACTCAAACCCCATTGCCTTTTTCTACTTAGAAAAATAGCAGAATTAACATGCATTTCTGCCGAAGAGACACCTCCATTTAAGCCTCCGTGCACAAACTCCAACAAGCAACTGATATGTGACAAAACGGTAGGATACTCAACATACTTTCGAGCAAGAAGTCTTACATTTCGCTGTCTGAACTGGGTCCTTCTTCTGTACAGAAACAACATCTTCATGCAACCGTGATTATCTACACTGAATCCAATCAGCCATGTGAATAAACTCCAATGAGGCAGAGGGGATTGTTGTGTAAACTACATTTCCCACGGTCATCATGAACTTATGGATCTCACAATGAATACATAGCACCTCGGTTGAAATACAATACAATCCTGAAAGGGAAGATTAAGAGAAAGTACAATGGGAACTACTTGGAACTGGGATTTACCGACACGGCACTGAAGATGAGCCTTTGCCAGTATGCGTTCTGTGCTACGAGACACTGGCTAACGAGACACTGGCTAACGAGACACTGGCTACAAGACACTGGCTAACGAGACACTGGCTACGAGACACTGGCTACGAGACACCGGCTACGAGACACCGGCTACGAGACACCGGCTAGGAGACACCGGCTAACGAGACACCGGCTACAAGACACCGGCTAACGAGACACCGGCTACGAGACACCGGCTACGAGACACCGGCTACGAGACACCGGCTACGAGACACCGGCTACGAGACACCGGCTACGAGACACCGGCTACGAGACACCGGCTACGAGACACCGGCTACGAGACACCGGCTACGAGACACCGGCTACGAGACACCGGCTACGAGACACCGGCTACGAGACACCGGCTAACGAGACACCGGCTAACGAGACACCGGCTAACGAGACACCGGCTAACGAGACACCGGCTAACGAGACACCGGCTAACGAGACACCGGCTACGAGACACCGGCTAACGAGACACCGGCTAACGAGACACCGGCTAACGAGACACCGGCTAACGAGACACCGGCTACGAGACACCGGCTACGAGACACCGGCTACGAGACACCGGCTACGAGACACCGGCTACGAGACACCGGCTAACGAGACAAAGGCTAACGAGACACCGGCTAACGAGACACCGGCTAAGGAGACACCGGCTAGGAGACACCGGCTACGAGACACTGCCTAACGAGACACCGGCTACGAGACACTGGCTACGAGACACCGGCTAACGAGACACTGGCTAGGAGACACTGGCTAACGAGACACCGGCTACAAGACACCGGCTACGAGACACTGGCTAACGAGACACCGGCTAGGAGACACTGGCTAACGAGACATTGGCTAACGAGAGCCTAAAATCAGCTAATCTTCGCCGTCAATCTTGGAATCTGGCTTGTAGATGCCTCCGACTCACTCTCATTATCGGTAACCTCTTTTCTCTTCAGAGAACCTGATGCTAGCCACCGATCCATGTTTGTGGTTTTGCACATGCACACGTAACCATGGGTAACCAGTGGTGAAATTAAGTGTTGTCCATAATTAACAATAAAAAAATATCTGAGTTTTAACACCAAGTTTATATATGTACTTATTTTTATGGTTTGCATATGAGGTGGTCCGCGAAAATCCTTGATAATAAATAGTGGTCCGCATAAACCAAACGTTTGAGAACCCCTGCCCTAGATGATGCGAGATCCAGCTATAGAGAACTGAACTAACCAGAAGGGTTTCTAGGCCAATGAATTGGTCAAAAATCTGGAACCATTTTGTATTTCCAATAGGGGCTCCTGTTCTGTTTCTTACTGCCTTCTCCCAAAACAATATTGAAAAAGCCACATTCTGTGCAAACCAGAAGCAAATGTGAAGTCTCTAAACGGACTGAACTAACCAAAATGGTTTCTTGCCCATCAAATGGGGGAAAGGATTAATATGTACGGATTAAAATAGCATTGTCCCCATTTCAAACCTGACATTTCCTTGCATTTTGGAGTATAATACTGCACCGAATGTGACGCCATTTGAAGTTTCACATTGTGCCATCTTGTTCTGTCAATACTCTGAAATCCTTCACCCAAAACAAAGCCAACGGATCCTTGAATATAAATCTTGAGCTTCTGGGAAAGGTTCCTGAGGGGAAGAAGAACTCAATGAATTACGCAGTCGAATGAGAAAAGTTGACGTTGTTCCACTTCTTTATTGTGTCTCCCTCCACTAGCTGCCAATTA
The DNA here is from genome assembly GCA_902827135.1 of Harpagifer antarcticus. Taxonomy (NCBI): domain Eukaryota; kingdom Metazoa; phylum Chordata; class Actinopteri; order Perciformes; family Harpagiferidae; genus Harpagifer; species Harpagifer antarcticus. The sequence goes on along the minus strand of CADEHL010001395.1, from coordinate 153,221 downwards.
GACACACTCACCCCTAAAGGCAAGTCAGTCTGTTCAATTAACGTGCATGTGTAAAGACTGTGGGAAGAAAACACCTTAACCAATGCAGTGACAGAGAACGTGTGACCCTGGCTAACGAGACACCGGCTAACGAGACACCGGCTAGGAGACACTGGATAACGAGACACTGGATAACGAGACACCGGCTAACGAGACACTGGCTAACGAGACACTGGCTAGGAGACACTGGCTAACGAGACACTGGCTAGGAGACACTGGCTAACGAGACACTGGCTAACGAGACACTGGCTAACGAGACACTGGCTAACGAGACACCGGCTAACGAGACACCGGCTAACGAGACACCGGCTACGAGACACCGGCTAACGAGACACCGGCTAACGAGACACCGGCTCGGAGACACCGGCTCGGAGACGCCGGCTCGGAGACGCCGGCTACGAGACACCGGCTAACGAGACACCGGCTACGAGACACCGGCTAACGAGACACCGGCTAACGAGACACCGGCTAACGAGACACTGGCTCGGAGACACCGGCTACGAGACACCGGCTACGAGACACCGGCTAACGAGACACCGGCTAACGAGACACCGGCTCGGAGACACCGGCTCGGAGACACCGGCTCGGAGACACCGGCTAACGAGACGCCGGCTAACGAGACGCCGGCTAACGAGACACCGGCTAACGAGACACCGGCTCGGAGACACTGGCTCGGAGACACTGGCTACAAGACACTGGCTAACGAGACACTGGCTAACGAGACACTGGCTACGAGACACCACAGACACTGTGGGAAGAAAACACCTTAACCAATGCAGTGACAGAGAACGTGTGCAAACCCAGAAAGTCCATTTGAACCCAAGAGCTTCTTAGAAACTGTGTTTTGAAGATCTGCTTTACTTTTCGAGTCTTTCAAAGCACACTTCTTGACGCCGTTGACTCCAATTCACTCATTTCAGCAGGAGATGGAAACAAAGGAGCCAGAAGTAAGTTGTAAACCCTCCCTCGCACGCTTCTGATAAACAACTCACTCTGCAGGTTAATGGGAGTTTGCCGAAGTGACTTCAGTCTCAAGGTTAATGGGGAACCCGTAAACAGCTGACAGGATAAATTGTGAAATTCGCTACGGAGGAAATTACAGTTTTGAAGCAGCTGAACCGGAGCCTTTTTTAATATCACCTGGCAATTAATTTCTAAAGCAATTTGAAAAACAGCAATAATGAAAAGACAGCTGCTCCATTAGCCGGTTTCTTATTGAACTTTACTAACGATGCATATTGAACCGCATCAACAACTGTTCGGGATCTACAACGTTTATCACAGGGTTCCAATTAAAGCCATTTTAAAGTTAATTGAACTACTTGATTTATATGTGTTGCATGTTTGCAGACTGACAGAAAAGCTGCAGTGTGAAGGAGGGAAACAACACACACAACTTCAGGGGACATTACATTGACTTACATGCATTTGCTGGAGACTTATCCTAACCTTAACCAACACATGCCTAACCCTAACCAAGTCTTCACCCTAAAATTAATGATTCCCCTCATGGGGACCTACAACTTGTCCCCATAAGGGAGGCGAGTCCCCACACGTGACTGTGTAAACAGATTTAGGTCCCCACAAGTATAGTAATGCTAGGACACACACACACACACACACACCATTGACTTACATGCATTTCCTGGAGACTTATCCTAACCAACACATGCCTAACCCTAACCAAGTCTTCACCCTAAAATTAATGATTCCCCTTATGGGGACCTCCAATTTGTCCCCATAAGGGAGGCGAGTCCCCACACGTGACTGTGTAAACAGATTTAGGTCCCCACAAGTATAGTAATACTAGGCCACACACACAGTTTGTACTTGTAAACCCCCTCAGGATGGTTTCAGCCAGCCAGCCAGCCAGCCAGCCAGCCAGCCAGCCAGCCAGCCAGCCAGCCACACACACACACACACACACACACACACTTTCTAATGAAGTACAGAGAGAGAAACTTGTCAATTGTCACACGAAAAAACACCAGATTTGACATTTGAATCCAGTAGGAGGTTTTGGTTCCTGATGAATAACATTTTGATTGATATAAACGCCAGATTGTTCTGCTTTGTCCTGTCCGTTCTTTGCAGTTTAATACCACCAACGGAGTAGGCAGTGGTTTAGTCATGTGTTTGGGTTTCTTGTCATGGTATTATCAACAGCATTTTGTGTGTTAGGCCCACATTTAGGAAGTCTAGACACCTTTCGTTCACCTTTTTGAACATTAAAGCATAGAGACATGTCGCGGAAGAGCCACGAAACCCTCATATGGAGCTGAAAATGACCGTAATTAAAGTTGGCTCGAACCAACAAACCTATTTTGTAGCTTAAGTACAAAGGTCTGCAAGAATCCATGCGAGTGCTGATATTTAAAAACCCTGTATCAGTCGGACGCCGTGTACTTTTCCTCGGCTTGATTGCTTCTGTCTGACTGGCGACATGCATTGTAATTAACATCAATGCCTTATCTGTCAGCGGCACACATGGACTGACTGTCAGAAAGACAAAGGAGAGAAATCTTTAAACTACCGATAGTGCTTCTGCCAGCGAACGGCAACACACTCCTGTCTTCAAAACTCAGTTAGAGAGTGTGTGTGTGTGTGTGTGTGTGTGTGTGTGTGTGTGTGTGTGTGTTAAGGTCTAGGCTTTTCAAAAGGAATTTCATCTCCAATATACAGACTGTTGAGGGTCCAATTTCCTGAGCAGTGTGGCGGAGCGCTCTGTCTGAGGTGTGGGTTTTAGAGTGTGTGTGTGTGTGTGCGTGTGTGTGTGTGTGTCCTCCACACCTCAGCAACATCAACGAAGCGCGAGATGAGCATCGCTGGGAAGCAGAGACAGCACAGTAGAAAACAGAGTGAGACGGAGAGGGAGAGAACTAGAATGAGGACAGCATGTTTAATGGAAGTGACAGAGAGAAGCCTTTACACCTACAAATCACTGGACACACACACACACACACACGCATACCTTGTTCTAGTCTGCTGAATAAGAACAAAACAACTTCTCTATCTCCTCTCTTTCTAAAGCCTCCTAACTCTTTCTCCATTTCTTTTTCAACTGGAAATGATACACACATGTCAAGCTGACCTTATTCACCCAATGCTTACATAGGGCAATTCCACTTTGCCGTATAATGTCTTCCAGTTAAAGCGTAATTGCTATTTCTTATAGCATCACCAGCTTTATCAACCTTTACTTGACAAATAACCTGTTTTTCAGAAGAGGAACTAACTATTTGGATAACCAATATGTGATTATCTTGTTAAAAAAAACGGATATTTGTGAATTTCCAGCGATGTTTGGAGCCGTTTGGAGCTGTGAGGGGATGTTGCTGGCTGTATGTAATACAACAACACATCAACAAGGTTTTTATGATGACTCCGTCTAACCAAAGGGGGTTTAAATTTAAATTATGAGAGCCACACATTTGGCGATAGCTAGCTAGATAACCAACATTAGCTAGATAGCTTGTTAATAGCTAAGCTAATTAACCAGGGGTGTCAAACTCAAGGCCCCATAACGACCCCATCTCTGGAGTTGGCGTTCTCTACTCTGATTTACATAAAGACCAACAGGAGGTCACGGCTCTCTGTTGAACAGGACTTGCGAGTGGCCCTCTCCTCAGTGCCACAAAGGATTAAAAAATTCTGTGCGCCCCGACAGGCACATGTATCTCATCTTTGTAAGTCGGCAACATATTTACAATAGCACATGTTTTAATGCTGACTGCTGAAATGTTACATTTATAATTTGTAGTTCAGGACCATGGACATTGCAGCTTCCTTGCATTGACAGTTCTCTGTGCTGAATTTCTGCTGAGTTGATGAAGCCTAATTTGATAAAGTTACAAATTAATTTCTGAAATATTTCGTTAATAAATATTTCATGAGTAATATAGATGTCTTTGTCACATTTTATTTGGCATTAGTAAATAATTATGCACATTTACAGATATTTGACATGATATGAGTGATGTACAGATAGTGTCATCCGCCTCCGATAGTATATTTACAGTATATCCGCTCGCTTTATTTGATCGTATGTAGAGGTAAATAAAGTCCTTTAATCAGAATCTACATCTGGTTGTATCTAGGTAAAGTTCTGCTTTGCTTTGCACCAACTCTGTAAGCAATGGTTTCGTGGATTGTCTTCCGAACAGCTGCAAATATGGTGGTGGTTGTGTTGGTGGGCAAATTGCAAAAACGATAGGCAGGGTCGAAGACAAACTTTAAACCCCGGCCAAATAACACCTCACCGCTGCCTCAACAACCCTCTTTACCTGCCGGTCAAACGGTCACTCCGCACTAAATCACAGGGCAGCATGGGAGAGAAAATGGCTGCAGTTATGACGTGTTTTATCCAAAGAGCTGCACACACTCTCTTTCACAAACACTGATGGAGATAGATGCCGGTCTGACCATCAGGGTGCGACTCGGGGTCACACAGAAAACTTACTGGGTCCAAAAAATACTTCGCCAATACGTTTTTTACCAATATGATGAACCATTCCTAAACAACATCAACAAAAAGGTACGAGTTTTAAAGTGAAATGCACAACTGTCTGCAAGAAGTACTGTAGAAGTGATGCTTCAAACTACCACATAAAGCAGTAGTCGTCGGACTAGCTGAACAAAAATGGGTTTCAGTAAAGCATGTCTTTTGTATTCCTATTTCTGCACGTTGCACAAACTGAAAGCTTTTGCACACTCTTAGTTTCATTTAAATACATATAATACTCGTTGCACATTTTTCTATACGTTTATTAGAGTGCTTAGACGCTTTCACACCAGAGTACTTTTCCCAGTAGCCTATAGCTCCGATATATAGTTCCGAAAATTCAGTTCACACCAAAAAAATCCGGAACTAAAATGTGTTCATGAGAAATTTTCCACCTTCCTATGTCTGATTGGCTGGGTGGATTGCAAACCACGCCGAAGCCGCCATTTTATTATCCTCGCATTAGCATTATTAGCATTAGCCCAGCGCGGCAACGCAGAGAGACTAACTTATGGCAACACCAAAGAAAACATGGGAGCGGTGGAGATGGAGGTGTCGGCGTTCTGGAGATTTACTCGCCAGTCCCTAACTCCGGGGACTTCCGGCCGGGGACTTTGGGCTGCAGTACCAAGCCCCCAGGAAGTGGCCAAATGGCGGTACTACACTTCCGTTTGGTTGCCAGGCCCGGAAACACTTTTTCCCATTGACTAACATCGGGAAAGAGACGTCTGTAAATCGTTGGATAATTTTTTTTAAACTAAACAAACTACCCAGTATGAACACTTGTATAGCCCTTATTAAAAACATTCGTTCCTCAAGTTGTAAAAATGTGCTAATAACGTTATTCTGTTCACATTAGCGTAATTACTAGCTAGCCGCTAGCTGCTAACTGCCACCTCGTTAATATCAAATCCATCATAATAACAATCCATTACCAAGCTGTCATGAACGTGCGGTGCCGTTACGTGTACGCAAATTGACGTGATTGATGTGAACGAGCATTTTGGGGGGCATGGATAAAGTTGCGCATGCGCTATGAGTGCACATACGGGTACTTCTCAGGCATGCTGGGTAATCTGTGACGTTTCGCTCTCTCAACAGTTGGGCCATTTATCATCATGCGCCAATGAGCAACTCTCATAGGAATGAAATCAGGCCCCGCCTCCTACGCTGTATCCAGTTCTTATTATACATCCATGGGCAGTATACGCCGTGATGTGGTTTGCGGCCTGCCAGTAAACCCAAAGCAGAAGAAGAAGAAGTGACGTCAGCGGCTTCATTTGCCTAATCCTCCCTCAGGGACTTATTCCGGTGTGAACGCGATCTGTACTTAGTTCATCAGAACTAAAGAGTTCTGATGAACTAAGTACCGCAAAGTACTTGGTGTGAAAGCGCCTCTTGACTTTTGTTAGAGCTTGTTATTTATCCATATATTATCTTAACAACTTGATTGTTATGCATAATATATCATAATTTCAAGGCAAATTGGCAATAAAACACATTAGATAATTTATTTGTTCAAGTGATCGAATTACACACTTAATAATGCGTTGTGCAGTTTTAAATAAATTAGACTAACTTAGATTTTCAGCCATTTATGAGGATATGCTCTGGTTTGAACAAAAGATATTATCATTCTGAGTCATAAGCTGCAGAAATGCAACCAAGTGCAATTGGATAGAAGAAGAAAGGAAGTCAAAGTACAATAAATTCACTTATTAGAACTTATAGATTTCATGTCCAGAAGGTTGGACAAACTCGACTCCCAAACCAAGTTTTTCCACTTTGTTTTTTTCTGCTGTTGGCTTCCAATAGTGTTTACACGTTACAAGTGGTGTCCGATTTCTAAAGTGTTATTTTAAACCGACCATTCGCAGCTACTCCAACTTCGGGATGACCACTCAGACCCAAAACGATCTGATGGTTTGTGGGTAAAAATTGATTTAAAAAAAGCTTTTAGGGTGTTCACATTCTGACTCAGAAATGGTTCCTACTTGAGGGAAATGAGAAAGAATCAGAAACAGATTGTTTTCCAGGTTTACACGTAGGAGGAATTGGACTTGATGTCGTGGTGAATACATACAAGTAAAAACGAAACTAAACACTAATAACTTCTTTTTTTTTTTTTTTAAATAAGAAAAAATATAGTAAAGTAAAATAAAAAATAAAATAAAAGCAGTATTTACATTGAAATAGAATGGAATAAAATGTAAAATATATGCAGTAGAAAAACCTATTAAACTGAATGCCATCACACTTTTAGAATGAAAATGACTATTTCAAGATGTTTTAGCAGAAAAAAGGCTGCAGTTTGAATCCAAAATGCGTCACTCGGAGCCTTGAAAGCTTCTTATCGTTGACAAATCCCCTTTTGGACTGCAATGAACTCCTCTCTCCGACCTCCTCTTATCTGTCGGTTTTACTCTCGTCATGCCTTTGCCTTGTCCTGAAAATCTCTTTCTTTCGACACCGCTCTTCCCTCCCTGACCGACTGCTCTGATCCGATCTGTCTGCTGCAAAGCTTTGGCATTCTGCAGCCGGGTGCACTTCAAATATTTGATGGAAATGCACGAGGCATTGGAAGATCTATCAGACTCGGTGTCTGGAGAGATAAATCAAACTAGGATTGGAATGATACGGGGATATGAAGATGGGATACCTATATTTCTTTTCTAATGAAGCTGCCCATAGTCAATATTGTGTGCAGATGGAGAAATGTAATCCCCTTCAAAAATCATTCAAATGTCAGAGAAGTATTTCCTCTAATGGTACTTCTCCATTACATTTTGAACTTTCCAAAGGTTTTCTGAATTTAGAACGTGACATTTTCTCGGAATAGTTTGACATTTTGAGAAATATGCATATTCTCTTACTTTCCAGGAGTTTTTCAAGAATATTGTTAAGCTCTCATGTGGAGCTACAGTCAGCAGACAGTTAGCTTAGCTTAGCATTAAGACTGGTAAGAGGGGGGGAAAAGCTAGCTTGGCTTTTTAAAAAGGGGACAAAATCCACTAGAACCAACTCCAACACTTCATATTCCTTCATTTAATCTGTAGTCCGAGTCCGACCCTTGTCAATTAACTACAGGGGTCCCTCAGGGCTCTGTTCTTGGTCCCCTCCTCTTCCCTCCTGTAGTGCGATAACACATTCTTGGCCTGGCCACGTCAAAAAGAATACTACATATCTAAATATATTTCCAAGTGTCAAACTCCAGATCGAAAAACTGAAATCAATGCCGTATTTCCCAAGACTTGCCCTTATTTTAATGGTCAACAACCAAAAAACCAAGATGTCAACGACCAAATACCAAGATGTTGACGGCTGAAAGCCAAGATGTCAACGTCCAAAAACCGAGGTGTCATTGACCAAATACCAAGATTCTGCCAAACAAAAACTAAGTCTACAAAAAGTGAAATATCAACAACCAAAAAACCAAGATGTCAACGACTGAAAGCCAAACTCAAGACTTTTGAAGACCAAAAAAACTATGATTAATTTCAGTGAGCAGATACGCTTCTTGAAGAGTCTATACACACTTCCTATTTTATTCAATCAGCTGTTTCAAAGTAACAACACAATGCTAGCAGCTTGAGCTAAATGCTAACAGCTGGAAAGGCTTGAAAACCCAACTTTCCAAACATGTCCTAATAGGTTGGAGGTTATTTGGTAACATATTGGAGGTCTGTGCAAGCTCATGCTGATATGAGACGGATTCACCCACTAGCATAAGGCAATCAGTGGTGTGTGTGTCCTTGAGAAACAACCCTGAAGCGTGTGTTTGTCTGTTGTTGGCATTGACATCCTCCTGTTTGGCAGAACACACACACACACACTTTACGTTAATGAGATGCAGCTTCAGTATGCCTCCTGTTGAGACACACATGTTATTTCTCCCCGTCTACATCGCTGCCGAGGCGTCGATCACTCACTCGAATTTCCATTTCAAAAGCGGTAACATTCCCAGGACCTTGAACTCGTCTCGTTTCCACGACCCTTCGGTTCCCCGATGGGCTTTCAAAGACTCTTCTTCTGATTATCTTCAAGCCAATCATCTTTCAAACTCCACCAAATGTTGGAGTAATGAGGGATTCCAGCTGCTGCACACCATTAACAGGAACAAGAGAGGAGGGGGGGGGGGGGGGTCTATTAATTAGCTTGTAGAGCAACAAGATTAAATCTACTTTCTTACAGTAGATAGTTTGTCCTTGGTGATGATTTCTTTATGAATGTATAGCTTTCTAGAGCTGGTTAACGAAAGAGATGGTCCTTTAAAGCCGGTGTTTTTAAGGACACAGCGTAACAAGTGCTGTCTAGCTCTTAATAAGAAGGAGATAAAGTATTATTGCTGTTGTATAGCTTGGTTTATGAGGAAAAAATACACTTCTTAAGCCTGAAATGTATTTAATTTATCATTTCAGGGAAGTTATTTTAACATAAAATGCACACGTTTCTGTATAACCTCTTGAATGTCCTTCTATATTTGGTATTTTCTTTCAATCAGCGTACTGTGAAATCTGACTTTTGTGTCACAATGAAGTAACCAAAGAAGGTTTTGCTAATCTTATAAATGGAAACGTGCTAACATCAACAAAGAGGCCCATTTGGAAACCAATCTGACAACAGAAATGAGTTCAATCAGAAGAGTAAGACCCCTAAAAGCTAATCCAACCAGCATCGTCTTTTCACCCAGTTTTGAGACAGTAGTTGGCTAGATGTGGGCGATGCCAAATTACCTATTAGGATCTCCTCTTTGTAGTATACCCATGGATTCACAGGGAACTATCCTATTGGCTAGCGCTCAAACACATGGTACATGATAGTCAAAGGGGGCGGGACATCCCTAAGCAGTTGACCAATCACAGCAGAGCCTTACAGTTTCACGTTTCTGCCCTCTTTAACTTTATTTGTATTTATCCAAACCAAGTATTCAGGCCTTTGTGACATTTCTCAGGCAAGTTCTGAAGGCTCTTTTCCTATAGGATTTCAAATGCTTTCACAAGCACACTCTCCCATTGGAGAATCTGGAACAATCAAATTGGAAAGTTCTGCTTGTAAATGTCCTTAAACAATTATCCAAATCCTTGACAATTAATCTTTGCAGCTATTATTCCAGCTCGAACAAAACTTGTGACCCAGACTCTCGGCTCTAATCTAATGCAGAACAAATAAACAGCCATTTAACAGAAACAGGATTACTAAATAAGTCAATGTGTGCCTATGTTTCATTAAGTCCTGCTGTCTCGCTCTGAACATCCCATAATCCCTGTTATCCCACGCTGACATGACGGAGACATTCCTCCACAATCAGACCTGCAGACAGCGAACGTAAACTCTCTTCTGTGTGTTTATCTGCTCACCATCCCCCTCTCTAATTGACACAACATTAAGCTTGTTGAAGGGCGAACTGCGTGCAGAGTATTCTTCAAAGTGCGTCCACCTGGAAAAAAACGACCACCATGATCATCTATTAATAAAACTGCTCTGAGGGCTGTTTTAATTCATTCAACAATGTTTAGTTTTGGAGCATCGAAAAGTCAACCGTTAAAAGTTAAAGAGGCCCTGTTGTGCTATTTGTGGTTTTCCATTTAACTGTAGTGTGTTCTATAGGTTTTAGTGCATGTAAATGGTCTGAAAAGGCTAACATCACAATGTTCTACATGGAGAGGACTCTTTAAAGTAGAGACACTACATACTGATATACACCTGGACATCAGCAGGAGAGGACTCTTTAAAGTAGAGACACTACATACTGATATACACCTGAACATCAGCAGGAGAGGACTCTTTAAAGTAGAGACACTACATACTGATATACACCTGAACATCAGCAGGAGAGGACTCTTTAAAGTAGAGACACTACATACTGATATACACCTGCACATCAGCAGGAGAGGACTCTTTAAAGTAGAGACACTACATACTGATATACACCTGAACATCAGCAGGAGAGGACTCTTTAAAGTAGAGACACTACATACTGATAAACGCCTGAACATCAGCAGGAGAGGACTCTTTAAAGTAGAGACACTACATACTGATATACACCTGCACATCAGCAGGAGAGGACTCTTTAAAGTAGAGACACTACATACTGATATACACCTGAACATCAGCAGGAGAGGACTCTTTAAAGTAGAGACACTACATACTGATAAACGCCTGAACATCAGCAGGAGAGGACTCTTTAAATGCTCCTGTAATTCTGGAGCATGTGTTCTTTATTAGCAGGGAGGGGTAGAGCCATTTTGTATAAAAAAAAAAGTCATATTAAAGAGGGAGGTGGCGACGGGAGGAGAAGATTATGAACGAGGGAGGAGTAATGTAAAAAAAAGTTGTGTAAGAGAGAGAGAGAGAGAGAGAGAGAGAGAGAGAGAGAGAGAGAGAGAGAGAGAGAGAGAGAGAGAGAGAGGAGAGAGAGAGGAGAGAGAGAGAGAGAGAGAGAGAGAGAGAGAGAGAGAGAGAGAGAGCTTTATTTTGTCTTTTGGCAGCGAGCAGTTTCCATTACTGGCAAAATAAACTGATACCATATGACTAATCACCTCATAACTGCAGCACACACACACACACACACACACACACACACACACACACAGAGAGGAAAGGAAAGGGTGGAGGAGTTTCATTCCAGAGAAACGCACCTCCAGGAAATACCGAGTGATGTCAGGAATCACAACAAACCCCTACAGGAAATAACAGCTGGCCTCAGATCAGATCCTGCTGATAAGCAAAGTGACAGGAACACGTTTCTGCAGAAGACCTTTAACGGATAACAACACACTTTATCTACTGCGTCGGCGAGACGGAGGTTAAACTGTCCCTAATTTCCTCTGGAGTAAATCAAGCGTAAACATTGTAGTGCTTGTTAGTATTGTTGATCAAACTAGTTAATGAGACTGTTTTGAAGCCTTTGGAGGACTCTTTACTTCTGATTTAAGGCTCACTTTTAATGGAAGCAAATGGCAAAGCACATTTTAAAAGGAAGACTCAACAACTTAAAAAAATATTAATGAATGTTTTGCTCACTGATGTTTCTCTATTGAGCCGGAGCCAAATATTATAACATGTAAAATCTTAACAAACCTCCTGGTGAAACAACGGAGCTTTATTCCCCTGAACTCGTCTTCTTAGGCAACTCCAGGGGCCACTTGTCATGTTTAAGTTAAACCGGTTAAATGTACCTGTGACAACCCTGCAGTATATTTAATTCAGTGTATTAGCATTCACTAAAGCATTCAAATACAATTTGTTCAAATATTTAGACACTTTAAATGACAATAACTCGGTCTCCTGGTTTGCTGCAATTCCCCAAATCCTCACGTGTTTCTAAGAATCCAGATACAGATGTTTTGTCCACTCAGAAATACCTAAAGTCCACTGACGTCTTGCATAATACCCTCCACGGACACACTGCAGTTATTATAGCCGACTAACGGCGCAGATCAAGCTAATGCTCAGCGACAACACAAACGATGTGTGGAAAACAAGAAAGGAGACGCAGCTGGATCAGATATGAAAGTCGTGACCTTCCCACAGTCTTCCTGCCCGTTTCCATAACGCCGGTAATTACAGCCGAGATGCTGAAATGACCTAGTACACGTACACACACACACACACACACACACACACACACACACACACACACAGAAACACACACACACTTCAGAAATACAGAATCTAAACTGCTGACGAGACCTCACCAGATCAAAGTGTTTTAGTTGGAAAGCTGCACGTTCACAAGGAGGCCGAGCCAGCAGTGTGGTGAAGGTTGCGTGTGTGTGTGTGTGTGTGTGTGTGTGTGTGTGTGTGGGGAAATCCGAACATTTGGATTCATTTAGAGGTAACAATGTGACTGTAAATGGGCACAGAAGCTTTTATTCCACTGCATTGTGTGACTGTGTGTGTGTGTGTGTGTGTGTGTGGTGTGTGTGTGTGTGTGTGTGTGTGTGTGTGTGTGTGTGTGTGTGACTGTGCGTGTGACTGTGTGTGTGACTGTGTGTGTGACTGTGTGTGTGACTGTGTGTGACTGTGTGTGACTGTGTGTGACTGTGTGTGACTGTGTGTGACTGTGTGTGTGACTGTGTGTGACTGTGTGTGACTGTGTGTGACTGTGTGTGACTGTGTGTGACTGTGTGTGACTGTGTGTGACTGTGTGTGACTGTGTGTGTGACTGTGTGTGACTGTGTGTGTGACTGTGTGTGACTGTGTGTGACTGTGTGTGTGACTGTGTGTGTGACTGTGTGTGTGACTGTGTGTGACTGTGTGTGACTGTGTGACTGTGTGTGACTGTGTGTGACTGTGTGACTGTGTGTGACTGTGTGTGACTGTGTGTGACTGTGTGTGACTGTGTGTGACTGTGTGTGACTGTGTGTGTGACTGTGTGTGTGACTGTGTGTGTGACTGTGTGTGTGACTGTGTGTGTGACTGTGTGTGTGACTGTGTGTGTGACTGTGTGTGTGACTGTGTGTGTGACTGTGTGTGTGACTGTGTGTGTGACTGTGTGTGACTTAGGGCTGCAACAAACGACTAATTTGATAATCGATGAATTGACTATTCGGACTATTACTGTATGCCTTGCACAATTTCTCAAGCGCTCTTATTTAGCCATCAACTTTTAGATTTAGCTTGAGGTGTGGAAACTAACAATGAAGACAAAGATGAATACTTGATTCAAAAATACATATATTATTAAATTAACTAAACATATTTTGAACAAAACTAACATTGCTTTTTATTTAAATGAAATACATAATATTTCACATCAAAAGAAACAAATGGTATTAAATAATCTGGTGACTGAACTGTGAACAGAATAGCTGAAACTTTAACAAACTAAATAACTCAGTTTCCTCTAATCATTAACCCATGTTTGTATCATTGAGTTAACTCGTGTGTTGCTGCTAGCATACAGAACACCTGACGTGGAACCGTTCCTCGTGGATGGGGCTACAGAGCTGCTAGAAAGACAGTGGAACCGTTCCTCGTGGATGGGGCTACAGAGCTGCTAGAAAGACAGTGGAACCGTTCCTCGTGGATGGAGCTACAGAGCTGCTAGAAAGACAGCGGAACCGTTCCTCGTGGATGGGGCTACAGAGCTGCTAGAAAGACAGCGGAACCGTTCCTCGTGGATGGAGCTACAGAGCTGCTAGAGAGACAGTGGAACCGTTCCTCGTGGATGGAGCTACAGAGCTGCTAGAAAGACAGTGGAACCGTTCCTCGTGGATGGGGCTACAGAGCTGCTAGAGAGACAGTGGAACCGTTCCTCGTGGATGGGGCTACAGAGCTGCTAGAGAGACAGTGGAACCGTTCCTCGTGGATGGAGCTACAGAGCTGCTAGAGAGACAGTGGAACCGTTCCTCGTGGATGGGGCTACAGAGCTGCTAGAGAGACAGTGGAACCGTTCCTCGTGGATGGAGCTACAGAGCTGCTAGAAAGACAGTGGAACCGTTCCTCGTGGATGGGGCTACAGAGCTGCTAGAGAGACAGTGGAACCGTTCCTCGTGGATGGAGCTACAGAGCTGCTAGAAAGACAGTGGAAACGTTCCTCGTGGATGGGGCTACAGAGCTGCTAGAGAGACAGTGGAACCGTTCCTCGTGGATGGGGCTACAGAGCTGCTAGAGAGACAGTGGAACCGTTCCTCGTGGATGGAGCTACAGAGCTGCTAGAGAGACAGTGGAACCGTTCCTCGTGGATGGGGCTACAGAGCTGCTAGAGAGACAGTGGAACCGTTCCTCGTGGATGGAGCTACAGAGCTGCTAGAGAGATAGTGGAACCGTTCCTCGTGGATGGGGCTACAGAGCTGCTAGAGAGACAGTGGAACCGTTCCTCGTGGATGGAGCTACAGAGCTGCTAGAAAGACAGTGGAACCGTTCCTCGTGGATGGGGCTACAGAGCTGCTAGAGAGACAGCGGAACCGTTCCTCGTGGATGGGGCTACAGAGCTGCTAGAAAGACAGCGGAACCGTTCTTCGTGGATGGAGCTACAGAGCTGCTAGAGAGACAGTGGAACCGTTCCTCGTGGATGGGGCTACAGAGCTGCTAGAGAGACAGTGGAACCGTTCCTCGTGGATGGAGCTACAGAGCTGCTAGAGAGACAGTGGAACCGTTCCTCGTGGATGGGGCTACAGAGCTGCTAGAGAGACAGCGGAACCGTTCCTCGTGGATGGGGCTACAGAGCTGCTAGAGAGACAGTGGAACCGTTCCTCGTGGATGGGGCTACAGAGCTGCTAGAAAGACAGTGGAACCGTTCCTCGTGGATGGGGCTACAGAGCTGCTAGAGAGACAGTGGAACCGTTCCTCGTGGATGGAGCTACAGAGCTGCTAGAGAGACAGTGGAACCGTTCCTCGTGGATGGAGCTACAGAGCTGCTAGAGAGACAGTGGAACCGTTCCTCGTGGATGGGGCTACAGAGCTGCTAGAAAGACAGTGGAACCGTTCCTCGTGGATGGGGCTACAGAGCTGCTAGAGAGACAGTGGAACCGTTCCTCGTGGATGGAGCTACAGAGCTGCTAGAAAGACAGTGGAACCGTTCCTCGTGGATGGGGCTACAGAGCTGCTAGAGAGACAGCGGAACCGTTCCTCGTGGATGGAGCTACAGAGCTGCTAGAAAGACAGTGGAACCGTTCCTCGTGGATGGGGCTACAGAGCTGCTAGAGAGACAGCGGAACCGTTCCTCGTGGATGGGGCTACAGAGCTGCTAGAAAGACAGCGGAACCGTTCTTCGTGGATGGGGCTACAGAGCTGCTAGAAAGACAGTGGAACCGTTCCTCGTGGATGGAGCTACAGAGCTGCTAGAGAGACAGTGGAACCGTTCCTCGTGGATGGGGCTACAGAGCTGCTAGAGAGACAGTGGAACCGTTCCTCGTGGATGGAGCTACAGAGCTGCTAGAGAGACAGTGGAACCGTTCCTCGTGGATGGGGCTACAGAGCTGCTAGAGAGACAGTGGAACCGTTCCTCGTGGATGGGGCTACAGAGCTGCTAGAGAGACAGTGGAACCGTTCCTCGTGGATGGGGCTACAGAGCTGCTAGAGAGACAGTGGAACTCTGCTGTATGTAGCAGAGTGTGTGTAAACTGCCCCGCCCCCTCGCACACAGACGGGGGAGAGAGATCTCTCGTCTGGATTAATCATATTGAATGGTTCTGAACAGTGCGCCCCTCCGCCAGAGAACAGAACAACTTATTCCGGGTTATTTACCTGCAGAAATCTGTGAAAAGAAACTAATAATGAACCAAATATAGAACGTCAGAATGTTTTAAATGTTACCTGATGATTCTGGGAAATAAGGAGGCGTGTGGCGCAGTGGGTTGTGCGTTGGTGTTCGGATCAGGGGAGCACAGGTTCAAACCCCACTGCAGTCAGCATGTCGTTGTGTCCCTGAGACACTTCACCCCACAGTGCTCCTGTGGGGATTGCCCACAGTATTGAGAATGTAAGTCGCTTTGGATAAAAGCGTCTAACAACATGTCATGTGATAAGCTAGTGCTAAAATACTGTTATACAATTAAAGAAATACTTTACTGATGACCGACAGTGCAATGGACAATATGGGGAATTCAATGTTCATTCCTTCACTAAAACTCCACTTGTATTGCTCGTTGGCTCACCTCCACTTCCTACGATCATTTCACAATAAAAGCCTTCTAATCATTCCTCCTAAACATCTGGAAGGCTTTTAATGTGAAACATCTGCAGGAAACGCTGAGTGTGCGTTAAAAGCAAACTGCACATTAACACAGTAAAGCATATGAAATACACATCATCATGACCTGGTATCAAAACAGGAAATAAAGGACATGTTCCCGTCTTCAGTTCAGAGATATTAGAACGGTATTTACTGTGTGTTACCCGTTGTGTACTGCCGAGCGGATGTTTTCGAGAAGAAGCAACAAGAGGGAGTTGAAAAATGCCAAGAAGGAGGAAGAACTAAAAAAGGGAGGGAGGCAGGGAGCCAAATCATGTGAGGTCAAACAGGCCAACACACAGGAAATGAACACACACACACACACACACACACACACACACACACACACACACACACACAGTAACCAACACTAAATACAAAGATATGTACACAAACCCCAGCAACTGTCGTATTTGCACACACACACGTGAACACACACTCGGTGTGAGGGTGTGTTTGGGACACTAATGCGTTCGGTGTGACTCAGAGACCGAGCCAATCAGAGTGTGAGGACGAGAGTTCATGGAGAGCATATCTAATGAGAGGGTGATAAGAAAGGCATGAATACTTGGTTTGGATAAATAAAGTTAAAGAGGGAGGAAAGGTCAAATACTTCTGTGAAGGATTTTCTCAACTGTAAGGCTCTGCTGTGATTGGTCAACTGCTTAGGGATGTCCCGCCCCCCTTTGACTATCATGTACCATGTGTTTGAGCGCTAGCCAATAGGAGCCCAAGTGTAGTGATGTCACTGTGTTCAAGAAGTAAACAAAGGAGTCCAATGGAGGCGTTTTAAAGTGTGTTTCATACTGTGCCTGTTTACCAGACATGTAGTCAGGACAGGACTGAGCGGAAAGCACTTAACATCGGGGAACAGTTGCACAGATGCTCAACCAGCAGGTTAATGGCCTACACACACACACACACACACACACACACACACCAGAGTGTCAACAAGCTCCAGCGACTCTGTTAAACTGGTTTATTCATGAGTAACCCTTCGTCACATCCACTGGAAAGTACTGATTACAGTGTGTGTGTGTGTGTGTGTGTGTGTGTGTGTGTGTGTGTGTGTGTGTCCTGCAGCTACATTTGAAGCACTTGACAAACATTACAGAGACCTTCTACAGTGAAGCAGCCATTCTCCGTCTGTCCTCTAACTCGGTTAACATGGATCCACATCCAAACGGGACCACACTGAGATTCAGAGGGAGACTCAATTAAAAAATATAAATCAATATATAATATAATATATATTAATAATGCAGATTCAGCTCCGGAAAAACCAATCAGTGATACTATCTTATAATAATAATTCACCACTGTAGATATTGTGATAAGCATTTTACATATGGTAGTATAATGCCCACATTTTGTCCTCAACTCAACTTATTGTATATTTTATTCCTTTTTATTTGATTGTATCTTTTATTGGACATTTTACTCTATTTTCTTATGTTTGTATAAATATATATATATTTCTAATTGTATTCTTATTTTATGTTTCTTTGGACGATCAACTTTAACGTCTTATTTTTATATAAATAATATCCTTATTTCTTTTATTACTGCACATACTAACTTGAACGTCTTAGGTTTCTATAAATATGTATTTACTATTTTTATTTATTTGCCAAGACTTGCACAACAGGTCCTGTAGAAACGGAGAGCACTTCTTATTTCCTGTTAAATCACTATCACTTAATCCAGTCGTATACCGAGAGCGTTTTCTAAACATGTATTTGACTTTAATTAAGTCCTAATTTACCACCAATTCAACCTTAAAACAGAACGGGTCCAAACAGCTTCAAACCTGATCGCCTCGCCTCGCGTGCAATCAGCAGAGTGTGTTCGTGATTACAGCCACTGCAGGAACTGAGGCGTGTTGACCGCTCGATAAGGACAACACACCCCTCGATAAGGACAACACACCCCTAACAGAAGGACTGTGGATTTATACAGATAGATGAGAACCAGTAAACGTTTTATACGACTTCACGGGGAGACTTTGACAAAAACTCCTGAGGGGACGAAACCTAAATGAAAGAAAACATTTAAACGGCGAAACGAGGCGGAGATAATGCAGAGAGACGAGAGGGGGAGAGAGACGAGAGGGAGAGAGAGACGAGAGGGGGAGATAGACGAGAGGGGGAGATGGACGAGAGGGGAGGGAGAGAGACGAGAGGGAGAGAGACGAGAGGGGGAGAGAGACGAGAGGGGGAGAGAGACGAGAGGGGGAGATAGACGAGAGGGAGGGGAGATGGACGAGAGGGGGAGAGAGACGAGAGGGAGAGAGACGAGAGGGGGAGAGAGACGAGAGGGGGAGAGAGACGAGAGGGGGAGAGAGACGAATGGAGAAGAGGATTGTGGCTTTTTGGGGTTTCCTGTGGTTGAGGTCAAACTGCAGCCATGAGAACACACACACACACACACACACACACTAACACACCCACTAACACACACACACACACACACACACACTAACACACACACACACGGTCAAAGTACATGGTGGAGCAAAGTTGCCAAACCAGAATAGACTATATTTTACCACACAGTTGGAATAAAGTGATAAGAGTAAATTGTAAACTAGTTGTTCGGCTTAATTCTCTGAATCTAAATGTCCCCAATTTAACCTCGTTTTGTTGCTTCTTATATTTATAATCCTCAACCTAGTTTTTTTTTAGGTTTAAAATATATATGTATCACTAAATACTCAGCACCACTGCAGATGGATTTAAATGACAGACACTCATCACTTTGTGTGTGTGTGTGTGTGTCAACATCTACCACCTGTCTTTCACCAAGTGCTAGAAAAAGAAAAGACATCTCACCTCAAACTACATGTGACCACCCAGTCTTCCACAAACACACACACACACACACACACTCACGCACACCCCTGGCTCCCAGACACACACACTTCTCGTCTTATGTCGCCATGCAGGTGTCAAATGTGTGAACGTGTCTGTAAGTATTTGTGTACCTCTCACACTCACACCGTGTTAGTGTTAGATTATCTCTCTCACACACACACACACACAGACGCACACACAGACACACAGAGAATTCAGGGTGCGATCACACGCCTCACACACTTCTGCAGTGACTCAGACAAACCTGAATCTTATCGCTTTTTCTGAGTACTTTTCCCGTTTGGTTCCGTTAGCGCCTGGGATTTTGCGTTCGCACCAAAGAGAGAACTTAGTTCTGAGAACTTTCACCCCATTTTTAGTCCCTGCTAGAGAGGTGGGACTATCCTGGGGAGAACAAAGTACCAATTTCTATTGGCTGGGCGGATTGCAAACCACGCCCCGTAAAACTCTGAAAAGTTTTTTTAAGCCGCCATTTTATTTGCTCGCATTAGCATTATTAGCATTAGCATTAGCCCCGTGCAGAAACGCAGAGAGACTAACTTATGGCAACACAAAATAAAACATGGGAGCGGTGGAGATGAGGAGGTGTCGGCGTTCTGGCGATTTACTCGGAAGGCTTCAGTAGAAGCTGCTGGGAGTCCCAGCAGCTTCTACTGAAGCCTTCCCCAACTCCGGGGACTTCCGGCCGGGGACTTCCGGCCGGGGACTCCGGGCGGCAGTATAGGCCGTGAAGTGGTTTGTAGCCTGCCAGTAAACCCAAAGCAGAAGAAGAAGAAGTGACGTCAGCGGCTCATTTGCCTAATCCTCCCCCAGGGAACTTATTCCGGTGTGAACGCGATCTGTACTTAGTTCCATGGGGGAACTCAGTGCTGGGAACTAAGTGCTGGGAACTAAGTGCTGGGAACTAAGTGCTGGGAACTAAGTACGGCAAAGTACTTCGTGTGAAAGCGGCTAATGATCCAGAGTGGAGAAAAGTACAAATGGAAGCAATGCATGATGGGAAAGCGTTCCAAAAACACCTGAATGCAGCTTTTGGGTGGGTAGTGGCATCAGTAATGGTCAGTCAGTTAGAGAGATGGATCGATTCACGTGCCGACTATTTTCTCAATTAAGCGACTTAATGGTATAAAATAGGGCTTAACGATTTAGAAACATTATGTAATGGAGATTATTTCGAATTATATTGCGATACAATTTTGCAAAGAACTAGAAGGCATTTTTCAGCGCTGTATTCTTCCACATTTCCTACAACCAAAAGGGGAAGTCTTGAAATATAAACTATGAAAAGGAAGACTGTAAAATGCAGTTTCATCCAGCAGTGTTCCTCAAACTCAAGAATAATTAAGTTTCTTCTCGGTCAAACTAAATGACCTTTCCGCTCCACTTTTCAGTCTGCTGAAAACTGTAGAAAACCTAACTTTTAGATCAGCAGAACCTCACACTAGTTGCCGCTTGATATTTATTGATAATGATTAAATAAAGCCACGTGTGACACACACACACACACACACACGTATCAGACATGTGGTTTCTGCTGTGAGAGCGATACACTAGAAAGCTTCCTGTTTGCAGCATAATATAAATATTTAGTAACAGTTTCTTTCTAAAGCCCCACATGACACAGACTAAAATAAAACTCTGGAAAACCCCCCCCCCCCCCCCCCCCGTCTTCCATGCTCTCTGAATAAAAACTGAAAGCAGTCCACATACCGAGAGGATTACTGCACCGTCCCAAATAAAGACGTGAAGTATCAAACACTCGGGTGGAAAAGATACACGTCGCAGTCATTTTCTGCAGCTTCTGACGGAGTTAAAAGTAATAATTACTCTCCAATAAGTCGTGTTTAGGATTAGTCGAGTCATTGTTTGGTCTATAAATGAAATAAAAAAGCTCCTAAAGTGCAGATTGATGTCTTTTCATGGCTTTCTTTGCAGCAAACGCCAAGAAAATATTCACTTTTAAGGATATTTATGAGAATTACCGTCAACAAGTAAATCAGAGTTCTGTGTTCTCACAACTCAAATCTTAAAGATTATGAATGAAATGAATGAACGTTTGGAAAAGACAGATATTTAAAGTTGCTTAATTCACGCACTAAAATTCAAACCGCTTGAATGTAAAACCTGTTTTCATGTTTGATTAAACTTATTGTGAAAAAACAACACTTCAATGAAAAAAGGTCAAATTATTTATCTTTCATTTAAAGGCATCATGTGATGTGGTTTTAATGAAGCTGAAAGCACTCGATTGCCTACATTTCCCATAATGCAACACTTCAGCATAGTTCCCAATCACATCACTTTGTAACACTATTCCTACACACATTGTACGTGATCGGCTAGGGGGCGGGACATCTTTAAGCTGGTTGACCAATCACAACAGAGCCGGCCAGCTAACCAATCAGAGCGGACTGGGCTCTGGTTTCAGACAGAGGGTGAGAGAAATAAAGAGCTTTTTGAACATGTCACAGTAGAGGCAGAAAATACACATATAAGCCTTAAAAGGTCTTGAATGCTGTTAAAATCCACGTTGAGCCGTATAGTTTAAAAGGTCATGCAACTGAAGAGGGAGAAGCTGACAGTCAGTGAGTCAGAGCGACAGGAATAACCAACGCTGATATGGAACAACGTGACAGACGGGCTGAAGAAGTGACGGAGAAGCAACATGATTCACCAACAAGAGGAAGAGGAAGTGTGAAAACATGAAAAGCAAAGAGAAGGAATATAGAAACCGGATTCAAGTGGAATTTAAAGAGAAAGCAGGCGAAGTTAAGTCGAGAGAGAGATATTGAAATGTGAGCAAAAACACGCCTTGGTTCAAAGTAGAAAGTAAAGAGCAGATGTCGGGTATCTGCTTCACCTATCTGAACAAACACTGGTGACACACACACACACACACCACTGTTTCTACTGCAAACACAACCTTCGGACACACACACACCGTTTCAAATGGAAATGTACAACACACACACACACACACACACACGACCTGAAACTCTCCAACCTCCATGTAGAGGACTTCATGGGAAACCGAAGATTACTTATTTCTTCCCCAATTCAATGAAATCCAGTTTGTTTTAAATAAAAAATGACCACTTTGTGTTTCATCTCGTCCTTTTCATACATCAACATCGTTTACCTGCATGTTTACTCGTACCATCGTCACTTGCACTATTTTATGTATGTCTTAAGTATGTTGCACTGTTGAATGGGACATTGTGTATATACTAGGGATACCAAAAACTCACGGTACGGTAATATCGCGATATTGAATAATAAAGGGGGGGAAAAAAATGTTTACTTGAAAAATATTTCTTTATTAAATAATAAATGTGATTTGTACGGCATGTTAGTAGCATAGCAGTATTTTAAAGTGTCAAACACAAAGTGACAGTAACAGACTGGAACTACCAAACAAAGTAGGCCTTTTCTTTGTGCCTCTGCATCTCACAAATAAACATTTAATAATCAGAGCCTGCAATAAAATAAATCAAGTTTCACTTTAGTTTTTAACTCAACTCAAACTCACGAGTCGCTCACTCACTCGTCGCTCACTCGGCATCATCAGACAGGTTTTTAGGAATATGAGAATGTCAACATTTCCAGGTATTTATAAGCTGGGATGTTTGGGCATTTACAATATCCCCTGCTCTGGAAACAACTCTCTCGCTTGGTACTGGTGTTGCTGGTACTGGTGTTGCTGGGACACGAATACCGAATATTTCTTTTATCAATGACGGAAGAATCTGAAAGCAGTCTGTCATGTTGACAGATTAGAACAAACTCGGAACCAACGTTTCCCCGCAGCGAGGCTCTGGTGTGATGCCGTGTTCTGCCCTCCTAAAGGAAATGATATCGTTTCCAAACCGTACAGATTAATACACGTCTGGGAGGTTTTGCTTTACGCTGTGCGCGCTCCTGCGAGGTGCATGCACACACGGCATAACACCGCCCCCCGCCCCGTTGACAGATCACGAGCGTGCTCTCTCGTGAACTGTTCAGACCCGACGGGTAATTATGACGGACATTTTACGATCCTGTCTGTCAAAATGACGGACAGCGAAGAAGTCTAACGCCACCTCAGTGGGACGGAGAGATATGCTTTGACCATGGGGGACAGCAGGGGGTCAAACAGTGCATTGTCTCTCCACCACTTCAACAACAATACAGTGTTTGCCAAGAAGGTGAGGCTCATCGACAGAGATATAAATATGCTGTTGGTACTTGTCCATGTCTCTAGGTGTGTACATGTAGCCCTGTAAATACCATGTCCTTTTGTGTTCTGTAGTTTTGTGTTCATGTTGAAACCTACTTGCTGCCATGTTGGACAGGTCTCTCTTGAAAAAGAGGTCGATCATCTCAATGGGACCATCTGGTTAAATAAAGGTTTAAAACTAAAAAATATATTTATTTTTTAAAAATCACGGTAGATTTTCTCACGACGGGATTGGGACGTTTATTTACCGCGATATTCGGTATATCGTTACATCCCTAGTATATATGACCAAAAATGTGAATTTTTAACATGGCCGATTCGTCTAATTGAACCAAAGACAGTCCAACAACACATGTCTATCTGTGCAGACAAATACAGACCTCACACAATGAACATAAATCCAAGAAAAATATGTACAACATTGAATTTTGCATTAAAGTTTGATTTTCAACGGTATAAATGAAGCTTTAACCCTAATGGTAATAATAGTCGTCTAAAACCACTTCCTTAAGAGCCTCACGCACCTCTTCCTCGCAGAGACACACTCCACTGAGAGTTCATCCCTCCGCGAGTTATAATGAACCTTCAGTCTGCAGTAATAAGACAAACAATAGACTTACGCAACTAGCATAGCAAGTCATTAAAGCCATTGTGTCAAATTAAAGCCGGCTGGAATCATGAGACCGAGGGCTTTGTGGCTCTTCCCCCGGTCCTTACGTCTCTTTCACGGTTTCCATTCTTTACATGAGGAGAGCGTCGGGGGGGCTTTTTTATTTTTATATTCGTGTAATGATTACTCTCGTCTTCTTGGGAGAGCGACGCCTCCAAGACTGACTGACGTGACCCCGAATTAACGGAGAGATTCGGAAGCAGACAATGTTCCTACGCAGAGAAATATCCATCATCATAAACCTGTGTGTGTGTGTGTGTGTGTGTGTGAGCGTGTGTGTGCGTATGGGCGTGGGTGGGTGTGTTTGACTGTGTGTGTGCGTGTGTCTCTGACAGTGTGTGTGTGTGTGTCTCCGACTGTGTTTGTCTGCGTGTGTGTGACTGTCTGTGTGTGTGCGTCTGTGTGTCTGTCTGTGTGTGTGACTGTGTGTGTGACTGTGTGTGTGTGTGTGTGTGTCTCTGACTGTGTGTGTGTGTGTGTGTGTGTCTGACTGTGCGTGTGTGTGTGTATGTGTGTGTGTCTGACTGTGTGTGTGTGTGTGTGTGTGTGTGTGTGTGTGTGTGTGTGTGTGTGTGTGTGTGTGTCTGACTGTGTGTGTGTGTGTGTGTGTGTGTGTGTGTGTGTGTGTGTGTGTGTGTGTGGTGTGTGTGTGTGTCTGACTGTGTGTGTGTGTGTGTGTGTGCAAAGACAGGCCTAATGATGGAGTTAAAGAGCACCCTGGGTAGAGGTCTGCAGACATGGTGCTCCCGCGAGGGTCTTTTTCAAAACGCTGACAAACTGACTCCATCAACGAGACAACGAGATCCGACTTGATGTGATCTGCCTCCCCGGGGTTTCTAATGCCGACGACACGAACGCACGGGGAAAAAAGCTCATCTGGGTAAACGTTTACATTTCTGCTCCACGAGAAAATGGCCTCGGAGAGAGACGTTAGAATTTCGCCTCTAAAACATTTAAATCTATCGTGACGGCTTCCTGATATCAAGCCTCGTTTGACTCTCGGGAATTGTGATCACAACAACAACAACAACAACAACAGCAAGTGTGTTTCTTGAAGAGATTGTCTTACCAAAGAGACCAACTGTTGACGGGGTAATTCAAACAGAAGACATTTGGCTTAAATCTGGACACTGCTTAGTAGGGCTGCTCAATTCATCGTATTTTAATCCCAATTTTTTTATTATTATTAATTTTTTTTTTTTTTTAATAATCAACTGTTAAAAACATACCGTTAAAAAAAAATTCTCCAATACATGGATGCTTTCAAAGTTATCGTTTTTAATAATCGTGATATAAAATAATCGAGATAATGATTTTTGCCATAATCGAGCGGCCCTAGTGCTTAGTCGTTTCCTTTCCTTTACCCTTAAGATTAATTAAGATCCCAAAGACATTTTCCTAAGTCTGATCAAAGTGGTTTTCTCTTTGTAACTGGATATCAGGAGAATCAGGTTTCCAGTTCACACACTACACATTGACTAAGAAGTTACAGAAATATTGTTGTCAAGTTAGAGCCATGGACGAAACTAAAACTTGGACGTTAAAATGTGGGCAACTGGGTTCCTTTCTTCTTTACCCTCAGGTGTTTTTCTGTTTTTACAGCATCAAAGATAGAAACTTCATCCCCATGCAACTCAATGTGAACTCTATTCACACATTAAAGACTTTTTTCAAGAAGCTGAAGGCAGGGTAAAGTCCAACGGTTCAACTCAAAGCACTTGTTGAGGCAATGGAGGGAAAGCTGTTTCTCCACAATACGACTTTATGGTCACCAAGACTGACTAAGAAATCCGAAATGAACAAAGACGTTGCTCAAGAAAATCAGCTACTTTGTTCTATGCTAATAAATGATATTAGCAACTGGAGAAAATGGTTTGTTTTCTTAAATTTAGAGTTCATTAGGAAGAGATTTCTACACTTCTCCAAAAGCTACAACCCACAAAGAAGAAGCAGAAACGACCAGAAGTCAGTAATCAGTCAGAAAGCTTTCCAAGTCCCCCGACAACAGGAGCTTAATGAGAGCCACACATTAACAGCTGGACAAACACAGCAAACCCCCTCTGCACACACACCTCTCACACACCAATCAGCTGCTGCAGACACACAAGGCAAGACCACACACTTCAAAACGGACTTTGTTAGCCTACAATTCTGCCTCCAAGGGTTTGAAACGCTTCTTTATGGCAGCGTTTCCATCATTTCTGGACAAAAACCGAGAGTTTCGCCACCTTCTAAATGCCTCCAAGAAGTCACTTTATAAGAACATACGAAATATTGGGCTCAGGTTGTCCAAAGTTTACATTTTACACATGAACTGCACAAAATAAGATACGTTTTAAATGTCTAAATATACAGGGAACAGACAATTGGTCATAATTTGGTCATAACATAATTTGCCTTTTCTTGAAAGTGACTAGCAATTTAACGGGTTTTCCCTTTCCAACCAATAAACAATGTTGTTTGAATATATATTGACACCACAACAGCTCTTTAACTCTAAAATGTGTTATTATAGCCACAGTGACCACAATATTTCCCTAAAGCCATTTTTTCTCGTATGAAATCCGGACAATGTTGAGAAGAATGTCATTCACTACCACTAAATGCACCTTTTGATAGTATTTCCATTACCTTTGGTCAGAAATCACAACCCTTTAAATGCTAGCTTGGTGTAGTTTTATGAGAAGGCAAGAAATAATCATTATTTGGCAACGATAAACCCAATTGCATGCCATTGGTGCTATTAGTCCAGAAAGTAGTTCATCTTCAACCATGTTACGCATATTTCAAGCAAAAATACGTAACATTAAGTGGTTCTAAAATCTGCTTTTCCATGTCAATTAAGAAAGAAACCTGAATATCTTTGGGGTTTGGACTCAAATCGAGCAATTTCGAAACATCACTTTGGTATTTCGGGTATTTTAAGAGATTTCTAACAATTTTGGGACATTTTAAAGATGAGATAATCAATTAATCGAGGAGAGAATTGGCAGATCAAGTGATGAAATTGTTTAGTTGCCGCCCTAAACTATGATTTACAGATAGCTGCATTAGATTAGATGCAATTTCATGTGAAGACAAGAAACACATGGATTTAAGGGATAATTGTTTGGCAACGATAAACCCAATTGCATGCTTTTGGTTGTCAGGCTCGCTGCTACAGTACAAATTGGCCTCTTTGTCACCAAAGAAGACGTCTGTTTTGCAAGTGTAATACAGTGAAGTAATGACATTCATGGAAGCTTCTGTACACCTACACACAGATACAAGGGGAGAGAGGAAAAAGTCTTTTTCTGGATGTTTAAAACCATCAGAGGATGATAAGAGATAACAGATGAGTGAACTTCATTATAATGTAAAGGAAGTGTGAGATATCAAAATGTGTCGGTGATCAAGAGGCTGGAGGATAATCCTTTTAAAAGAGGCTTGATAACAGCAGTGTGTTTAAATAAAGTTTCTTCCTTTTTAACTAGTGATGCAATTAACGATTATTTATTTAGCTTTAAATCCTGTTATTATTCGCTCAATTAATCTGTTCGTCTTCAAACATTATGGAAAAATGGCCGTGGAATATCCAAAGTGATTGCATTTAATTGAATTGAGGGGTTTGTGTGACAGAAGCTGCAAATATACACATTTAATTGGGTGGAATTATAGCTTATGTTTGGTGTGTTTGACCAACAAGTGATGGTTTGTCCCAAAATAATCAAGTTAATTCTGCTTTATAAGAGAAAGACCCTTTGTTTTGTTCATATTTGAACACTAAAACATAGCTGCAATGAATAGTCCATCAGAAAAAGTTGATCTGCAACCATTTTCATCATCAATTAATAATTTCTTCAAGCAAAAATGCATTCATCAAGTGGTGTAAGCTTCTCAAACAAAATCATTTTCAGCTTTTTCATGTCGTATAAGATGGAAGATTAAATATAAATGGGTTTTGGACTGAAAACAAGCCATTTCAAAACATTACTGTGGTATTTTAACAGGGATTTCTTACCATTTTGAGACATTTTATAGACAATATAATCAATTAATCGAGTTAATTAGTAGAATAAATGATAAGAATATTAAGCAATGGTTCTTTATGTTTTAAAAAGGATCTCTTTTACATTGTAAACAAGCGCAGGTTAAGTGAGCTCAGCACACCTAGGGAAACGGGTAATTAAAGGCCAGCTGCCAGACACAGACAAGTAAACAATGTAATTACTGTGTCATTCAAAAGAGGCTACTTCCTACTCTGCTGTTAACACTATTCATGGCTTTGAATTGGCCAATCAGGAGAGGGCTCCCTGGGGGACAGAATGCCACCTGGCTCTGTGATTGGTCGAGGTGTGAGAAAAGGAATTCAAAGAGTATAGAGTCCTAAAACCAGATTTCTTTGCATTTTTTAGCATTGTAGCTTAGCAGTGGTGACCGTGCTGTTGTTCCTTTATAGCCCAACATTAGCCGCCTTTAGCTTAGCGGTGTGACGTGAAGTCATGTGACCGTGCTGGAGTTCCTTTATAGCCCAACATTAGCCACCTTTAGCTTAGCGGTGATGATGTGAAGTCATGTAACCGTGCTGTTGTTCCTTTATAGCCCAACATTAGCCTCCTTTAGCTTAGCGGTGGTGTCGTGAAGTCATGTGACCTTGCTGTAGTTCCTTTATAGCCCAACATTAGCCGCCTTTAGCTTAGTGGTGGTGACGTGAAGTCATGTGACCGTGCTGGAGTTCCTTTATAGCCCAACATTAGCCACCTTTAGCTTAGCGGTGATGATGTGAAGTCATGTAACCGTGCTGTTGTTCCTTTATAGCCCAACATTAGCCTCCTTTAGCTTAGCGGTGGTGTCGTGAAGTCATGTGACCTTGCTGTAGTTCCTTTATAGCCCAACATTAGCCGCCTTTAGCTTAGCGGTGTGACGTGAAGTCATGTGACCGTGTAGTAGTTCCTTTATAGCCCAACATTAGCCGCCTTTAGCTTAGCGGTGTGACGTGAAGTCATGTGACCGTGCTGGAGTTCCTTTATAGCCCAACATTAGCCACCTTTAGCTTAGCGGTGATGATGTGAAGTCATGTAACCGTGCTGTAGTTCCTTTATAGCCCAACATTAGCCTCCTTTAGCTTAGCGGTGGTGTCGTGAAGTCATGTGACCTTGCTGTAGTTCCTTTATAGCCCAACATTAGCCGCCTTTAGCTTAGTGGTGGTGACGTGAAGTCATGTGACCGTGCTGTAGCTCCTTTATAGCCCAACATTAGCCGCCTTTAGCTTAGCGGTGGTGTTGTGAAGTCATGTGACCGTGCTGTAGTTCCTTTTTAGCCCAACATTAGCCACCTTTAGCTTAGCGGTGGTGACGTGAAGTCATGTGACCGTGCTGTAGCTCCTTTATAGCCCAACATTAGCCACCTTTAGCTTAGCGGTGGTGACGTGAAGTCATGTGACCGTGCTGTAGCTCCTTTATAGCCCAACATTAGCCTCCTTTAGCTTAGCGGTGGTGACGTGAAGTCATGTGACCGTGCTGTAGCTCCTTTATAGCCCAACATTAGCCACCTTTAGCTTAGCGGTGGTGTTGTGAAGTCATGTGACCGTGCTGTAGCTCCTTTATAGCCCAACATTAGCCTCCTTTAGCTTAGCGGTGGTGACGTGAAGTCATGTGACTGTGCTGTAGTTCCTTTATAGCCCAACATTAGCCACCTTTAGCTTAGCGGTGATGATGTGAAGTCATGTGACCGTGCTGTAGTTCCTTTATAGTTAGGTTTTTACCTCTGTTTGTATTTAAGCTTCAAAAATCATAAAAGTGGTGTTCATATGCAGAGATTAACCTTAAATATACCAAATTCCAATGGAAAAATGCTATTAGCTTTCGAGAGAGAGACCCTAATGCTAACTTTAGGGTCTATGGAGATTTGTTATTGGTGTAAATAAACCAATATTCATCTTCAAGTGATTTCCACCATTGATCACCTTAAAAAATCTGCAGAGATGTTGTCGTGTGTGTCTCCAACATTACTGAAAGGCATGTAATAATTCATTTATTTAACCAAAAACTCCCCCAATTTAGCTGAAAGTGAGTGATTGTCTACGTGACTCTTTGACCTCTGAGGTCCCGCGGTCTCTTCCGGTCTTAAATCACTACAACATGCAGCACGAACATTACACTTTTTATTTTTAAAAAGGGAGGTTTCCCCCCCCCCCCCCCCCCCTTCTCCAGTCCACACTGCCAAGTCATAATTTAATTTCATGCTTTGAGGTGAAGGGACTTTTTTTAGAGATATTTTGGTGCTTGAACAGAGGATCTGCAGAAGGGTTTGGATGAAAAACAACCACACGGTTCCAATAAAGACTGAACAGGGTAATAGACGTTGCACTGCTATGTAGAATTAGCTTTTCCATGCATTAAAGAGAGCAAAACTAACACTGTTGATATAAATATGATTCATATGAGGGGTTTTTCGCCAAATCAACCAAGTGGCTCAACACATGCTGCAGAAAATCGATGCCAACAGACAGCAGCCGGTCAGAAGTCCATCTGTCAGACCGTTTCATCCCCAACATCGTGCTGGTTGTTATAGATTACAGACAGCTAATGCAACAGTATGTCAAAAAGCCTCTGTTGAACTTTGACATATCAGGCATATGCACTTTAACATGACGTAACAGGACTACTTTTTACTAGCTTCTTACTGACAAATTCGTTTTGTTTTTTTAATAGTTCAAATAAAAGCTTGTCAGTTAGATAGGGGAACATTAACACACCTCACAATATGGCAGGATAAGTCGAGCATTAACACAATTTAAAATGCATTATGAAGATTTCCAAAGTAAGTATTTTTCATGTTGCTCCATCTGCCAGGGGTCGGCAACCCGCAGCTCTTTAAGGCCTCCGCTCTGGCTCCCTTGAGCTTAAGAGGAAATACAAAAAAAATATTTGTAGGACTATTTATATTTTGCTGCACGGTTGAAAATATCTTGTATTTTGAGGTGACACTGTGACACATAAAAAAAACTGTTTTAATTAGGTCAACTAAAATATGCGTCACATCCTGACCCCCGGCTCGATGCGCGAACTATGGATACATCTAAGAGGAGGAACACAGAGGGTTTAATTCTGCGTGGACAGAGCTATCTGCTTTCACAGCCGGGATGCTTGATATGTGGAGAGAAGTTGTCAAAGTGCTGCAGCCTTTACGTGTTGGAGGAACAACACGGAAGAGGAAGACAGCTGACGATCTTCAGTCATAATTCAATCAGTTAACCTTTTTTAGGGTGCAGCTATAGGTTTTATTCATTTCAAAGTGGGTCAATTTTAATTATATTAATTTCCTTCAAATGTGCAGAGGACTCCCCAAGTGTTGATTTATTTTAAAGTAGGCCTGTGTATTTTTTTAATTCTCCTTATAAGAGTTATTTGTTTCTTAACAGTTCTCTATAATGTAATAAATAATAAATGCAAAAAACCTGTAGTTTTTGTCGATGATGTAACAATTTATACAACTTTATAAGCTATCAAGCTATCAAATATGTTTTGCGGCTCCAGACAAAAAAAAATGTGTGGAAAATGGCTCTTGGTCAAAAAGGTTGCAGACCCCTGCATTAAGTCAAAGGTCTTAATATTACATTACATATCATTTTGCTGACTTTTTTATGCAAAAAACCATAAAGAATCAAACTCCGAACAACAAGGAAAGTGCTGCTAAAGTAACTCAACAAGTGCTTTGTGTGATTCTTCCACCATTGGTTATGCAGGCCAAACTCTTTATGCGTCAAACAACAACTAAAACAGAACCACTAATTTATTCAGAATAATACAATTGTGATGGCAGAAATGTGTATAGTAAATGTGATAAATATTGACTTATACGGAGGATGCCAACAAGGGTTAGTGTTGTGTATTCTCTATGTGCCTCCATAAAGTAAAATCCGACAAATTCAACAATTTATTTCCCAATCATTTGATCCACTTTTCTTTATTTCATTCATAGCCGAGTTGCAGCTTGAGCTCAACCACATAACCTTCTGTTTGCAGACATACAGCGAGTCACGAAACCAGACGGCCTTATTCCTGTCCAACAGGTCTCTGATAGTCTCGCTGTAGGCTATACACTCACACTCCACTTGTGTAAAGTTAAGCTTTCAGTCTGACAGCACTTCTCTGGAAGACTATAGGTTATGCAACTGCTAAATTCCTGCAAAAAATGCATGATTTGTCAGAAAACAATGTTGGGTGGGCCGTGGAGTGATAATGCAACAGCTATTCTTGCTGAGGTGCTAGCAACATGCTCAAGCTAGCACTAACCAATTCACAAGTAGAGTTTTATCGCTTTGTCCCCACTTCAAAAACACCTTTATTGAAGTTAAAATGGAAAGTGTACATAATAGGAACTCTTGTCTTATTGACCATTTCTTATGTGTGAGGAAGTATTAGCCGGTCATCTTAGCTTAGCATAAAGACTGGGATATGGATGAAACAGCTAATGACCAAACTTCTACCAATGCCTCAAAAGCTCACACTTGTCTTTCACTTTCACTTACTATGTTATTGAATAAACAAGATGTAATGTGATATACTTTAAAAAGGGAGTATCATGATAGCTGTTTCCATCTGGTTTCATGACTTTTTGCAAAGCTAACTTTTCCCTCCGTTCCAGTCTTTATGATAAGCTAGCTGTTTCCCTCTGTTTCCAGTCTTAACACATAAGCTAAGCTAGCTGTTTCCAGTCTTTATGCTAAGCTAACTGTTTCCCTCTGTTTCCAGTCTTAACACTTAAGCTAAGCTAGCTGTTTCCAGTCTTTATTCTAAGCTAGCTGTTCCCCTATGGTTTCATGTCTTTTCCCAAGCTAACTTTCACCTCCATTTCCAGTCTTTATGCTAAGCTAACCGTTTCCCTGTGTTTCCTGTATCTATGCTAATCTATGCTAAGCTACGAAGCTGCCTGTGTACAGACAAGAGAGCGCTATCAAAACCACACTGTCAGCAAGACAACAAACAACCAAAAATGTCCTAAACTATTCCAATAAATGCTACCAACACTTTCAACTACATTTCATCCTGCCAAATCTAATCTGAGTCAGCCTTTAGATCAAAGTCCACTTACAAAAAAAACATTAGATAAGAGAAAGCTATAACCCAGAAGCCCCGAGCTTTGATACCGAATGCAAAACAAGCTGAGCCGTAGCAAGCTATCCAAAATATCTTATTAACCTGCTGACCTTGATAAATCGGGAACGTCGTGCTAATACATGAATACTCTTTGATTTTCCTTCCTTGTGGTTCCTTCTTTTTGAATAAGTGAGTTTCAAGTCGGCCGTCTTGTTTGATCTTCCCATTAGCAGAATCGTTTTAACTCCAAGACATATTTGTGTAAACTCCCAACATCACGTAAAACACAGAACAGTTTGTCCCATAGGCTGGAAAGTTAACTAACTCAAAAACACAGATAGTGATTTGTTTTTCTGCCGTGAGAGGAGATATGTGTTGAAGCCTGCCTTATGGCAAAAAAACATTAAAGGTCATGCTTTTCCGGTTATCACCCGTCCCCTTGTGTTATGAAGGTTGTTCTGCATGTAAACGGTCTGCAGAGTCACTAACCCTCAAAGTACACCCTGTAGCGAGTAAAGCTCTAACACAGAGAAGACCTGTCTGTGCTGCCCCAGAACGCCTCGTTCGTGTGAATACCCAGAGGCCACACACTCTGCAAGCATTTCACGAAACAAAGCTTCACAAACCTTTCAGCGATTCATGCCGGATATGTACAGCACTGAAGAACTGTTCCTACTCTTGGTCTAGAAAATGTCCAAAAAACAGTAAGAACTGTCTTGTTCCGTCAGTCCAAAACCTACCGTTTAATGTGAAATAAAACAGAGAATAGCAGCAACTTTTAATATTTGAGAGACATTTGTAACAGAAAAAACGACTCAATTGACAATTTAATATCAAGACATGGACTTCTTCCAACAGATTAATAGCTTGACCTAGAACTTGTTCTAGAAAATGTCCGAAAAGAGTGAGAAGTGTCTTGTATAGTCAGTCACAAAAATATGCCATTTAATGTGAAATAAAACTGAGAAAAGCAGCAATGTTCCTTATATTAGTAATTTCTGCTTGAAAACGATTAATTTGATACTAAAATAGTTTGAAATGACATTCCCATCAGTCAATTGGACGACTGCATCTCTACTCAGGTCATTCTTGCATAGAATAAACCAGAAATTGTACAAACCATTTCAAACTTTTAAAAGCACCAAAACTTCCCACTGGTAACTGGAGTAAATTGAACATGACAACGACCTACTCAAGCAGCCTTGAAGCTTCACGCTCCACTGATCGCAGCCTCCTTTTAGCCAAAACATCAGAAAACAGAGTGGAAATGGAGCGAGTCCCTGCGACTTTAATGGTTTTACGGCTTCGGAGCTCAAGGTGTAATGTGGACGCTCCTCTAATCCATTAACCGACACCATGGGCAATTACCTCCACATCATGTACTGCAATGCTAGGAAGCAGATGGCCAACAACACTGTTTTTCATCCACACACACACACAGGTTAATGTGATTTAATGATCTTTGGAGCCCGAGGTTTGACGGAGTATAATCATTCCCCCGGCTGATGTTGAAATGGTTTTAGCACTTCTGATCAATACTGCCTTCAAAAAACATCTGTTTGCAGTTATATAGGAGCATCTCTCTCTAAACAGCTTCTAGAAACGTCCAATTATCCTCCCTGGGATTGGTATGGATTCAAAGAGGAGAATCAATGGAAGATAATGGTCTCTGCACAGGTGTTGTAAATGTCAGCGTGTGAAGTTAACAATGGAGGAAGAAGTGTGCCGAGGTGGGAAGTTTACTAAAGTCCTGTTCTGTCATGTACTTTACTTGAGTATTGAAATGCAATGCTACTTTATACTAAAAGTATAGTTTAGGAACATGTATTGTCCTTCTTTATTCCACTACATTTATCAACACCAGCTACTGTTTACATATAAAACACATGACCTTGGCTTTATATATGATTTATTGCAGTACGTTACGACCAATATCTTACAAAAAAATGGCTAAAGTTGTCTTAATATTAAGCTCCTTGAGATGACGTTGTTGTTGTGTGCTATATAAATGAAATGTATTATTAAAATGTAAATGTCCTTACATGTATTTAATGTAATATAATATTTTCAAAGCAGTCATGGTGCATCATGGGTACTTTTGGTACTTTAAGTACGTTTAGCTGGCTATACTTCTACCATTTTGAATTCAGGGTATTTCCACTATTTCTGAAGTGAAGGATCTTCTTCCACCTCTGGAAGTCATTATTGAAGCAGCTCAGCAGGATCAGGCCACTCACTGAGAGGCTCCAGATGTTCTGTGCATTGATTAATGTCCCAACACATTCCTGCTGTCTGCCTAATGCCAGATTCCGTTGAAAGATCTGGTAATTAAACATGATATTGTCAATAATTAAACATTTGAATCTGCAAAACCAATTCAAAGTCATGCAAGGAGTTATCACAGCCCTGGCATCAATTCGGCTTGCATACAAAACTGAAAATACATTTTTAAAAGTTATATTAGTGTTTAAGCAATTGTCTTCCTTTACGTCAAAACTTGTCTTACGAATAACCAGTGATGGAAAAGGGACTCTTAAATGTTCACTTAAGTAAAAGTAGTAATACTAAACTGTGAAAATACTCTTAACCCATACATTTATGTCAACGTTTATTTTAAAAGTCTTTTAATTGTAGTATTAGCTACTTAAAAGTCACTAAAGCTGTCAAATAAATGTAGTGGAGAAAAAAGTACAATAATTTGCTTCCAAATAAGTAGAAGTATAAAAAGGAGCATAAACTAGAAATACTCAAAGTACAAGTAGCCTACCTCACAATTGTACTTAAATACAGTACTTGAGAACATGTACTGTGATACTTTACACTGTTTGGTGGATATATTTTGCGCCGAATGACAAATACTGTACTGTTTTTGTAGAACATTGAAAGTTGTGTCACATGGTGCAGTTTCCATTTACCAGGGAGCAATACATTGACATTTCAGGTTTTGAGAATGGAGTTTTGTGTGACGTGAGGTTGCTCAGAAATCACGAGTGCCTTACAAATCTTTAAAATCCCCTCTAAGTATTTCCTGTTGTTACGAAAACAGCTTAAACAGCTTAATATCCAAAGTGCTGCTTACCTTTTGGACGTGATTTCCCTCCGCGTGCAGCCGTGTCTTCTGCCTGTATTCCTCCCAGCAAAAAAAGATTTGAAAAGTTACAAAATAAAAACTCGTCCTCTGTGTCAGCGGGTCCTTCAAAGAAAAGTTCCCAAATCTACATCCTGATGTGAGGAAACCGGAGCAATGAAAAATAAACCTGTGTTTTTACGCTCCAACAATATTCCCACGACAAACAAGTCCTGCTTCCTTCCCACGCCCAGGAACCCGGCTAACTACATGGCTCAGGTGTATACTTCATGACTAAACCAACACACACACTGTCACACACGCACGCACACACACACTCAGTTTGTTTTTTATTGGCTGCAGGAGTGTGTGTTTTCTGGATCCAGTGCGACACACACATCCAGCCGGATCTGCAGCGCGATACGCAACTAGAGTGTAGAGAATCAGGATGAGGCTTTTTCCTCCTCCTCCTCCTCCTCCTCCTCCTCCTGAACCCCCAATGAATGTGGGTTTGTAAAATGAAGTCAAGCTAGAAAGAGTTAGAAGCGTTTACACCAAGAGCGTGGTTCGTGTCCTTTCAAGATAAAAGCCGAAATGGCTGCATATTAGCAATGGCAGACTGTCCTATCAAGATATATGACAAAAGTCACAATATGTTTTAAAAGACAGGACAGTTAATTGTAGGATGTGTAGCAGTGTGTGTGTGTGTGTGTGTGTGTGTGTGTGTGTGTGTGTGTGTGTGTGTGTGTGTGTGTGTGTGTGTGTGTGTGTGTGTGTGTGGTGTGTGTGTGTGTGTGTGTGTGTGTGTGTGTGTGTGTGTGTGTGTGTGTGTGTGTGTGTGTGTGTGTGTGTGTGTGCGATCTGAAGGTGAAAAACGATCTGAAGGTGAAAAACGATCTGAAGGTGAACAGCAATGTGAAACCTGAAAAAACAAGATTTGAAACTGAAAAAATAATTGTTTTGAATCTGAAAACGAAAAATCTGCAACTGAAAAAAATAAGGGTTCAAATATCAAAGTAAAAAGTGAAATCTGAAAATAAATATTTTATTCAAAAAAAATTGCTGAACTGAATCAAAAATAATATTCAACCTGAAAAATGATTTCAAATACTTATTTTTATTTTGAATACATCATTGTATTTTTCAAAGTTCAGGATAAAAACTTGAACTTTCAAATAAATTGTATTTTTTTTGAATGATCAAAACTTATGACCCTGAAATTGGAGGCGTGTGGCGCAGTGGAGAGTGCGTTGGTGTTCGGATCAGGGGAGCACAGGTTCAAACCCCACTGCAGTCAGCATGTCGTTGTGTCGAGTATGTAAAGCGTCTAACATGTGACATGGAATAATAAAAATAGCTCCATACTACAGCTACTGCAAACACATCTATACAATTGTCCAAAATAAGTCCGATGTGAATGAAAAGGATGCTAAGATGTGTATTAAATCACACTTTCCCGCTGTAAATGATTTATAAAGTCTCTCAACATGTCTTTATGAAGATATTGCTATATCATAGTATACTTTTTTCTTCAAATTTAAATGATTTTAGGAGTAAATATGTGATAAAAAACGTATCTAGAATTTTTAAAATGTACACGCATTGCATCCTTTCCGGTTAGCAAAACATATCACAGTCAAAGAATGAAATGTAATTTGGTGAACATAGTTTAATTGACGATAGAATATCACATTCCCATTGCGTTGCAGTACATTTGAGACAAACGGGATTTTATTTTGAAAGTCACATCCGGAAGTCCTCCTCTCCATTCTCTATTTCCTTCTTTAACAAAAGCAGATTAAATTGAGTCCCCTGGGTTTAAAGTGAAGGCCATTAGAGAAAGTCAAAAACCCCTTCAAAGTAAAAAAGGAAACACACATAACTTGGTTCTGTAGTGATCACTATTTAACTACTGGGACATAATTCATACATGGAACTACGGTTGGGGGTATTGTTTCCACACGGACACATATGATGTTTACTATGTATGTTGTGTGCCCTCCTGACTTCACTCTCTTGTCGACCCGGGCTGCGACCCGACAACATGTCTCTTTCTGCTCCGTATTAAAGTACCCTTTCGCACCTTCGATGCACCGCCTCCGACTCCCATATCTCCCGGCACTACACTGGTGACCCCGACGTGATTTCACTCTCTTGTCGACCCGGGCTGCGACCCGACAACATGTCTCT
This sequence comes from Harpagifer antarcticus, assembly GCA_902827135.1. NCBI lineage: Eukaryota > Metazoa > Chordata > Actinopteri > Perciformes > Harpagiferidae > Harpagifer > Harpagifer antarcticus. Next base: position 114,905 of record CADEHL010001395.1, on the reverse strand, counting down.
TTCTGCTCCGTATTAAAGTACCCTTTCGCACCTTCGATGCACCGCCTCCGACTCCCATATCTCCCGGCACTACAGTTCTAACATTCAAACAAGGACGTTAAAAACTGCTTTTAAAAAATATTTAAAACAAACACAATTGCCCTTTTTTTGACAGATGTCACATAATCCATGCTTTAGATTAAACCCAGTGCTAAATAGATTATGCACACTTCCATCTATTTTAATCTATTTAGACCGCCTAGCGAGATATCAAATGGATTCATTTTTGAGATCCATGTTTATATATAATCTCATTTTATTCTCGTGGAGATTTAAAAACGGCAGCATTTGGGGTAAATCTTCAGAGAGTGCAGTTGAGCGTGCAGTTGCCCCTGCTGCTAATTCGAGGGTCCGGACGGGGCACAATGGAGGCTTTGTTGCTGGAGAATTTGTCTGAGAAGTAATCCTTGACACTGGGCCATTCAGGGGCAGAACCTTTTGTTTCATAAGTCCCTGAATGTTACAGCAGGCCTCGGTGCGTTACAACAACTTAAAGTGTGCAGCATTGAGTACACGCTGGATGTGAGGGCTGTGTTTTAAGGGCTGTGTTTTAAGGGCTGTGTTTTAAGGGTATCGTTGAGAGGTTAAAGGGGAATAAATGAATTCTTACCGTGTGTGTTGTTGTTGCTTTTGAGTATTAATCTTTCATACATAGGGACCGATGGGCTTCAGGCAATGAATGGTGTTACAATTGATATTTTAAAAAGGTAAAAATGGCACAGAATTGACTATTTGATTTAATGGACCAATCAGGGACATGCACAATTGCAATAAGATGGTGGAAGTGTGTTGTCAGGAGTGGGATTTGAACCCACGCCTCCAATCGGAGACCAGAAGTCCCTTTGCTCAGGAAGGAGTCGAACCTTGAGTCAGGCGCCTTAGACCAGTGTTTTTCAAAGTGGGGGCCCCGACCCCCCGGGGGGGCGCCAGGGGGGTCACGCAAAGTTTGAGGGAAAGGGGATTTATTTTTATTTTTTTAGATGTTATTAATAACAGCATATCTATCAATCTATGTGTCCTTTGATGCCAATCTTTCAATCTTTTTTATTAATTAATATTTTATTAAGCCAATCAGAATGGAGCTGCCGCTACTGAGAGTGAAACTGAGTATCTGCTCAGCTTTTGGACCAAGTGAGAGCCAGTGAATGTTTCGCTCTGCAGCTGGATGAGAGCACGGATGCAGCAAATATTGATGTTTATATATATGAATATAAATATGTTAATTGTTCATATTACTGTTCAAAATTATATAATATTATAAAGACAGAAATCACTTTAAAAATATGTTTACTGTTGTATTTAATATTATTGTACTGTGAGGATAATGCCATATGGGGGTCCTTGGCATGGCAACGTTTGGGAACCCCTGACTTAGACCACTCGGCCATCCTGACTACGGTTGGTTCCACTGGTTATCTGATAAAACCAAAAATGTTAGGAGAGCTTTAAGACACTTGCCAACTAAAAAATCCTCCAGATGTCTTCGATCTTGAAAAGCTGTAACGTTTTCTGAATGTATTGAAACAATGAATTGGGTTTTACCGCCATAGCAGACATAAACGTCCATCCATTTGAACCAATGACCTGCTCCAGTTCAAAATGAGACCAAACATCGCTTTGGATTACAGTTTCTGAGGCTGGTTTTTAGCCGAGACTATTCACAACGTTTATTTTTCCTACCACCAAAACAAGAAAAGTAAGAATCTAGCAGTTACATAAGGGTATAAAACATTCACCACAACCATTGGAGGATATGTTTGAGGTAAACATTCCTAAATGAGAACAACAAATATAAGTTTGCTGGTTTTAATAGAATTCAAGATACCTACAAGCAGACACATTATCTTCCCTCAGGCTAAAAACAGGCAGAGAAAACAACACACACACACACACACACACACACACACACACACTCACTCAGAGTGCGAGTGCCACCGTGTGTCAGTCATGTTGTACTGATGAACTCATTAAGTGTTTAAATGACTTATAAGTGACAGTGTTTGTTTGTGTGTGTGTGTGTGTGTGTGTGTGTGTGTGTGTGTGTGTGTGTGTGTGTGTGTGTGTGTGTGTGTGTGTGTGTGTTGGTTTGCAGGGTTCACTGGTTGTCTAAGTGAGCTGTTAAACACGGTGTTGGGATGAGCAGGCGGACAGGAGGTGCTGCAGAGGTCAGTGAATTATCAAATATCTAATGATCCTGTTTATCTCTACCTGCTCTGATCCACTGTCACACACACCTTCAGTGGTAATATCTTCACTTCCTCCACAGTGAAAATGTATGGAAACATCCTCTCAGTGAAATTGTGTGTGAAGGTGTGTATGAGTGTGTTAGTGTCAGGATCAGAGAACGACAACACTCCTCTGTTCCAGTCCAGATTAACTCTGACCCTCTGGAGCTTCTTCTTCAGGCTGAGAGGAGTGATTGCTGCTGATGGCGACCATGCTGCGTATTTACCTTCATAGAAACCTATTCTCCATAATCCAGAAAGTATGCTTCCCTTCCTCGGGACAGACTCTGCTAACACACCCAGATACCAGAGTGTACTGCCTGTAACCTGGACATCCCAGCTGTGAGTCCCTGAGTTAAAGCCCTCAGAGCCCAGGACAGAGATCTGTTCGTCAAGCCTCTCTGGGTTATCAGGAAGTTTCTGTCTCTCTCCTCCTCTCACACTGGTCAGATCTTCAGACAGGATGAGGATTCGATCAGCAGTGTTTGGGTCCAGGATGAGAGGAGAGTAGGACACCATGTCCTTCATCTTGCTCCAGATGTTGAAGCTGAGGTTGCCCAGGTGTTTGGCCTGGTCTATCAGAGCTCCTGAAGGCAGCTGTGGAGCCTCCAGCAGGGGGCGCTGCAGCCTCTCCACTGCAGCCTTGTAGCTGTGCAGGAAGGAGACGTCTTCAGCTCTCAGCTCCTCCTCTGTGGCTCTGACTGTGTGTGAAAGAGCTGCTATCTCTCTGCTCACAGCCTCCATCTTCTCCTCCATCACCCTCCTCTTCTGCTCCTCTTCCTCCCTCAGTGCAGCCATCCTGGCCTCCTCTTCCTCTTCTAGAAACTGGTGAAGCTTCTTGAACTGCTCCTTAATCTGCGTCTCTGTGTGTTGAGCCTGGACCTTCAGGTGTCCTGCTGTTAGATCAAACTCCACTTTAACTTCTTCAAAGAGCTCCAGTTTCTCCTGAAAGGGCTGCAGAGCTTTCTGGATCTCCTCTCTGAGATCCTGAGCAGCTTCATCCATGGGTCTGATTCTGTGGTTGGTGTGTGTTCTTGAATCTCTGCAGACGAGACACACTGGCTGCTGATGGTCCAGACAGAAGAGTCTGAGTTTCTCAGAGTGCAGACTGCAGAGAGGCTCTGGAGGTCTCTGGTCTTTCTCCAGTAAGAAGGTCTCACACAGGTTCTTTAAAGACAGGTTACAGGGGGGTTCACCTTTTGAAGATCTTCTCTTACAGACTGGACACTCCTTTACTTCTTTCCCCGTCCACCAGGTCTGCAGACAGGCTTTACAGAAGCTGTGGCTGCAGGACAGAACAACAGGATCTCTAAAGACGTCGTGACAGACCGGACAGCAGAGATCTTCCTCTAACCTGGAAGCCATGTTGTCTCTGAGTGAAGCTGAAACACAGCAGACAGGAAGTACAGTCAGTCACGGCTCCCCTCCCCCTCCTCTACTGAGTATTAGGCGCATTCACACTGCGGTACTTTTCCCACAAAGGTTCATGCGAACTTAGTTCATGAGAACTCTTTTATCGCGTTCACACCAAAAAGAGCCGGTACTAAAATTAGTTCATGAGAACCTTTTTACCCGCTCGAAAGTCCCTGCTAGAGAGCAGGGACTTTCGAGCGGCTCCTTTGTGAGAAAAGAGCTATATTTCTATTGGCTGGGCGGATTGCAAACCACGCCCCGTAAAACTCCCAAAAAGTGTTGTGAAGCCGCCATTTTATTATCCTCGCATTAGCATTATTAGCATTAGCCCAGCGCAGAAACGCAGAGAGACTAACGTATGGCAACACAAAATAAATGGAGATGAGGAGGTGTCGGCGTTCTGGCGATTTGCTCGGAAGGCTTCAGTAGAAGCTGCTGGGACTCCCAGCAGCTTCTACTGAAGCCAATCCCCCGGCCGGGGACTGTGGGCGGCAGTATACGCCGTGAAATTGTTTGTAGCCTGCCAGTTAACCCAAAGCAGAAGAAGAAGAAGTGACGTCAGCGGCTTCATTTGCCTAATCCACCCCAAGGGACTTTTTCCGGTGTGAACGCGATCTGTACTTAGTTCATGCGAACTAAAGAGTTCGCATGAACTAAGTTCACATGAACCTTTGTGGGAAAAGTACTGCGGTGTGAATGCGCCTATAGTTTGGAGACTCACCTTCAGGGGGTGGAGGGTCCGCAGGTTGAAGCAGCAGTGTTGCAGTTTCCACTTTTCTCTTTTGTAGCTGAACTCAGAGAAATTTGTTAGTTTGGTCAGAAGGTGAATGTGATCGTCTGTTTTTCAGTCCGTCTGTCTCTCTGCAGTGAGGAAGAGGAACAAACTGTTTCCTGGTTTGTCTCAGTGAGTCAGTGAGGGAGGAGTTCTGTCACGCCTCCTCTGCTGAACTCTGTCTCCTCTCATGTGACTCAGGGTGTGTCTCATCATTGCTGCATTGAAGTTGTAGTGGAGGAGTTAATAAACTCATGTTTCATTGGAGAGGGAAACAAGTCCGTCTCTTTGTGCGTACGGAGATTGGATGGCCCTGAGAAGAGACCCAGAAGTGTAAAGTAACTAAGTACTCAAGTGTGGTACTTAAGTACAATGTTGAGGTACTTGTACTTTACTTGAGTATTTCCATTGTATGCTACTGTGCACTTCTACTCCTCTACAGTTCAGAGGTAAATGGTGTACTTCTACTCCACTACATGTATTCAACACCTTTAGTTACTTCACAGATCTGGATGAATGATGTGAAATATAATAAACTCTTAAATCAGACTTTAGTTCCACCTGGAGTAAATTCATAATGAATTACTTTACTAATACAAACTGTGGGGGAAACTTCTGAAGCATTTGGAGTCAGGACTCAGAGAGACACGAGGAGAGCTGGAGCTTTGATGGCAAACACTGACGGTTTATTCGGAGCTTCGGCCGGAGACATGTCACGGGCCACGAGTTGACCAACCGGTTGAGATGCCACAATCAGTCCTGAAGAGCCCTCCTGTAGCTCCAGGTTTGAACTAGTGGCTCGGGGTCATCTACACCCCGAGAAGGATGTGTTCCAGGTGTCCCACAACAATAACTATCTCTGACCGAGAGTTGCCCGGTCATAAACTGGCAACAACAACAACAACAACAACAACTTGCTAGGGCAGCCCCTCCTTACGGGAGATAACGGCTGCTCAAGGCTGGTCGCTGCGTCAGAGGGCGAAAGGTAAACATGTAGGCGAAATCATTCCCTGACACTAAGGAATATAAAATGAAGCTTTGTTAAATAAAGGGTACATTTTATTTTTGATATTGTCTGTTAATATTTGTGTTGTTTTATCAGAAATATGACTTTGATCAAACAATTGATAGATGATAATATGCATGTTTTTGGGGGGATATAACGAGTTTCCAGAGGTCTTTGGATGTGAGTTTTAATAGCCTTCAAGGAGTCGTAGGATGTTTTGAAATGATTGAGTTTCCATGAGTTTTGAGATTACAATTGGTGACTATAATGAGTTGTGTGAGATATTTGGGAGTTTCCTGGGAGGTGTGTGTGTGTGTGTGTGTGTGTGTGTGTGTGTGTGTGGGTGTGTGTGTGGTGTGTGTGTGTGTGTTTTACACTGTTTTCTCAAACAAAGCCCATGCAGTCTTGTCACACAAGCTCACGTACAAACTCTCTGATGTGTTTCAGACTGAAGCCAGTCAATACACATTATTTACACGTGGGTCGCCACACACACACACACACACACACACACATCATCAATCTACCTGCTCTTTGTTTTACAGCCCTCTGCAGGAACCGTATTTTAAACACACACACAGTCTGTGATGAACAGGCTCACCAGGCGAGACCCTGAATATTTGTGGTAAAACTGCAGACATTTCCGATATCTGGCTTTCTTAAATGTCTGCAAACCATCTGTATGGTTAGAGAAGCAATGTGTTATTGGCAGTGATTGATGTGTCATGGCTCTTAGGATGGCAATAACGGTCGCTCCACCACTTTGTTTTAGACAGAAATATCTAAAAGGACCATGACCGTTAGCTTGTGGGTTGCAGCATAGCTGAGTGTCTGTTTTTAAATGGCGGCAAATCCTGGCTTTTTGATTTCATGGACTTTAATTGAATATTTGGGACAAGACTGATTCTCTGGAGTGGGATTTGAACCCAATTCAAATGGGTTCAAATCTGTTTCTTGGATAAACTCGACATGCTTTATAATAGGCAGGTAAGACACTAAATAATCACATTTACGTTCTCCTTTGGTACAGACTGATAAGTAGATTACTTAAAGTGGACCTATCATGCTATATTTGAAACATATATTGTAGGGTCATACCTATATAAAACATGTCTGTGAAGTTTTTTCAAAATACCAAACAGATCATGCATTTTAGCCACGCCTCATTTCGCTCTATAGAGAGGCGAAGTCCCTCCTCTTCCGGGAGCCGCCATGGGACCCCGGAAGCGGAAAAATATACAATGGAGAGAGAACGGTTATCTTTTGATCCCGTTTGAATTGTGCCACGAATAACACATATGATGTTTGTCAATTTAAAAGAACATTTTGAAAGTCAAAAAAATAAAAATGTGTCGTAAAACTGTGAAGTTACACATTTGTTTGTGTGAAACCGCTCAGGTGAAACTAC
>CADEHL010001395.1:0-107919 GCA_902827135.1 Harpagifer antarcticus | reverse complement strand
CTCAGTGAACTACAGGTCTCTGGTCTCGCACAACACGCGTCACCATCACAAAGACGGCCGTCACGTTAGAACATTCCACCTGTTTCTTTCAGAATGAGGTGGAAAGTATAAAACGAGTTGAACATCACTACAAGTCTGGGCACGTTGAGAGCTGTACATACACGAAAGGGGAGTTGGTCGGTTCTGTAAGAGCAGCGGGACCGGCTTTACAAGGTTTCGGTGAGTAATATGTGTGCAATGTGTAACGTTAATGTCAGCTAGCTAACATTAGCTAACAAGGTACACTAACGTGTTTTGTTTTAGTAACTAGTTTTCTCCTTAAGAACTTCGAGGTCTCTGTGTACGCTGTGGATAACATTAGTGTTCACAAGAACAAGGTACACTCCCGTATTTTGTTTGAGTTGCCCTTCAGATTGAAGCGGCCAGTTTTATATCGACTATACTGTCTGTGTGATCTCATTTTACATCTCGTTGTGTCGTTTGAGTTTATCTGCTGTGTGTAGATTCAAGGGTTTGGTTATCTAGGCCCAGCTGTGTGTGACTCCCTCTGGTGCACTGGTATGTGTGTTCCTAATGTAGAGAGCATTGATTAATTAATAAACTACACACTGAGTCTAGATCCTGACCAAATCCTTTTTTATTGTTGATCAAATGTTTTTCAAAAATGTATTCATACACATTTAGAAAAATACAATGTACAACCAATACAACAATCAGACAAGAAGACAACACTATGGAAAAATAAACCCTCCCACCCCCAGATGCGGACCATCCTTGTATTATTGCTCATTCAATCTATTATAGCATGCTAACAAATGGTACTTACTTTATTTGTACAGATCTGCATGGGAGACGATGGTGCGATGCAGAGCGCTGTCTGTGATTGGGCACGGGGGATGTACAAATGCAGCCACGCTACAGCATTGGCAATATTTGCCATGTGGCAGATCAGCTCCACAGATGTTGAGTGCCAGTGGAGGAAGCCTGGCACTTCAAAAGTAGTCCAGCCGGTGTCTCAACTTTACCAACAGCAAGGCAAGGCAAGGCAAGGCAAGTTTATTTATAGAGCACTTTTCAACACAAGGCAATTCAAAGTGCTTTACAACAAATGAAAGACATTAAGAAAATGGCATTTAAAATCAGTCATTAAAAAGAAAAGCGAATAAAATAAACATTAAAAGAAGAAATACATGGATAAACATTAAAAGAAAAAATACATGGATAAAAGTTACAGTGCAGTCTAAGATATGAATAGTTCAATTAAAAGCAGCGACAAAAAGAAAAGTCTTCAGCCTGGATTTAAAAGTAGTCAGAGTTGCAGCGGACCTGCAGGTTTCTGGGAGTTTGTTCCAGATGGAGCATAATAACTGAACGCTGCTTCTCCATGTTTAGTTCTGACTCTGGGGACAGAAAGCTGACCAGTCCCTGAAGACCTGAGAGATCTGGATGGTTCATCATTTAGCAGGAGGTCAGAAATGTATTTTGGGCCTAAACCATTCAGTGCTTTATAAACCAGCAGCAGTATTTTGAAATCTATTCTTTCACACACAGGAAGCCAGTGTAAAGACTTCAGAACAGGAGTGATGTGATCCACTTTCTTAGTGTTAGTGAGGACTCGAGCAGCAGCGTTCTGAATCAGCTGCAGCTTCCGAATAGATTTTTTAGTGAGACCTGTGAAGACACCATTGCAGTAGTCGAGTCTACTGAAGATAAAAGCATGCACAAGTCTTTCCAAATCCTGCTGCGACATTAGTCTTTTAATCCTAGATATGTTCTTTAGGTGATAGTAGGCTGATTTAGTAACTGTTTTAATTTAACTGTTGAAACTCAGGTCAGAGTCCATGACTACACCTATATTTCTGGCTCTGTTGTTTTGAACATTGCAGACTGAAGCTCAGCGCTAACTTTTATACGTTCTGCCTTGGCTCCAAAAACCATTACCTCAGTTTTATCTTTGTTTAATTGGAGAAAGTTCTGACACATCCAGTCATTGATTTGTTCAATGCACTTACTCAGTGTTTGAATTGGAGCATAGTCTCCTGTTGAAACTGTTACGTAAATTTGTGTGTCATCTGCACAGCTATGGTAACTTATTTTGTTGTTTTTCATTATCTGGGCCAGTGGTAGCATGTAGATGTTAAAAAGAAGAGGCCCCAAGATGGAGCCTTGAGGAACCCCACATGTCATATTTGTCAACTCAGATGTGTATTTACCAATAGAAACAAAGTTGTTTCTGTCCTTTAAGTAGGATTCAAACCAATTTAGGACGGTTTCCGAAAGTCCCACCCAGTTTTCCAGTCGGTCTAGTAATATGCTGTGGTCAACAGTGTCAAACGCAGCACTGAGATCTAATAATACTAACACTGAGGTTCTGCCACTGTCTGTGTTTAAGTGGATGTCATTAAAGACCTTTATAAGAGCAGTCTCAGTACTGTGGTTTGGACGAAAGCCTGACTGGAACACATCGAAACAGTCATTTAAATGCAAAAAATTACTCAGCTGTTGAAAAACAACTTTTTCAATGATTTTACCTAGAAATGGCACGTTTGATATGGGCCTGTAATTGTTCATTACTGAAGCATCTTGATTATTCTTTTTTAAGAGTGGTTTAATGACTGCAGTTTTCAGGGCCTGTGGAAAAATACCTGAGTGAAGAGATTTGTTTACTATATGAAGTAGATCTGAGGCCATGCAACAAAAAACATCTTTGAAAAAAAATACTGTTGGAATAACATCAAGGCAGCAGGAGGAGGATTTCAGAAATTGAATAATGTCCTCTAGGTTTTTATCATTAATCTGATGGAATTGTGTCATGGTGTTTGAATTGATATTAGGTGGACACAGAGACAACACATTTACTGTACCTGATGCAGAGGCACTGACTGCTTGTCTGATGTTCTGAATTTTGTCAGTGAAGAAGGCAAAATCATTGCATGCCCTGGTGGATAGAAATTCAGAGGCTACTGACACTGGGGGGTTAGTTAGTCTGTCGACGGTAGCAAACAAGGCACGTGCATTGTTTTTGTTTTTGGTAATGATGTCAGAGAAGAACGATTGTCGTGCGTTTTTCAATTCCAAATTATAAAGGCCAAGTCTCTCTTTATAGATTTCAAAGTGAACCTGGAGATTTGTTTTTCGCCACCTGCGTTCAGCTTTTCGACATTATCTTTTTTCTGTTTTCACGGTCATGGCCTTTCTCCATGGAGATATTTTCTTGCCAGTCACTTCCTTTACCTTAGCTGGAGCAATGGCATCTATAACATTTTTAATGTTTTAATTAAAATGATCTACTAGCTCATTTACTGAGATGTTAGCAGGGGCAAGTGTGGAAGAAACATTCTGAGTAAACATTTCCCTAGTATTTTCAGTTAAATATCGCTTTGTGGTTACCTCTTTTTGAAAAAATTTGTGAACAGAAATAGAGCTCTCAAAGAACACACAGGAATGATCAGAGAGTGCAACATCAGTCACCACAACCTTAGAGATATTCAGACCCTTTGAGATAATTAAGTCCAGAGTGTGTCCCTTATTGTGCGTGGGCTCCGTCACATGCTGAGTCAGTCCATAGCTATCAAGAACACAAAACAGTTCTTTAGCCCCTCTGTCCTGGGGGTTGTCAACATGGATGTTAAAATCACCAACAATGACGAGACGGTCAAAGTCAATACACACTATAGACAGCAGTTCAGTAAAGTCATCAAAAAAGCTTGCACAGTATTTGGGTGGTCTATAGATATTTAGGAACAGAGCTCGAGAGGAGCATTTCAATCTGAAGGGCCACATATTCAAAAGAATCAAAGTTTCCATAAGATGTCTTCCTGCATTGAAGGGAATCATTGAACAGAATAGCAACTCCACCCCCTTTCTTATGCATTCTTTCCTGACTCATAAAACTAAAGTTGGGAGGGGTTGATTCGATAAGAACAGCTGCACTGTTATTTTGTTCAATCCAAGTTTCTGTTAAAAACATAAAATCGAGATTGTGCTCAGTGATAAAATCATTGATTAAAAATGTTTTTCCTGCCAAAGACCTGACATTTAATAAAGCTAGTTTAAGTTTGTTAAACACACTATCAGTCATGTTTTTTGTAACAAGCTGTGGCTGACATGGAATCACTGCTAAATTAGATAAACTCACACAAACGTTTGAGTGCTTCCTGTTTCTAAAATGATTCACCACTCTTAATCTATTACCTATCAACACAGATATCGGCAAAGCTATAGGCAGGCAGGGCCCCGGCATGTCCTGGAAAGAGTTGAGAGTGCCACACGCCCTTGAGCCTGGACCCAGCACATATCAGTAAGAGTTTGTTGCGTTTTGTACACACACATCCTTATCAGGAGACGGTGGAGATGGTGCGGGGGTAAAGGACATGCTGCCAGGGGGGGGAGGTGGTTGACGTAGGCGCGGTGATGAAGACGGGGGAGATGGTGCGCGTCTCTGCTGTGATTTTGGTGGGCGTCGTTGAGGAGCGGGGGTAAAGGACATGCTGCCAGCCCTGCGTATCGCCTTAGTTTGGTCTTTGAAATCCAGGAAGGAATCGGTGCCAACCCTCTCTATCTCCTTCATGTGTTCAACGATCTCCAGGAGGGTGGGCGAGGGTGAAAGCGTGAACGGAGTATCCTCAAAGGCGTTGACAGGGGGGGGGGGGGGTGACGGGCAGTGGAGACTCCTCCATGTGTCTCATAGGTCTCCCATAATCAGAACATTCCTCAGGCGGGTGCAGTGATAATTCTTCAGGGTTTTCTGCACGATGTGTTGTGTCTTTCTCCTGTTTTGATTCCTCTTGTTGCTTGTCCTTGGCAGAGGGAACAGATTGATGACGCAGGCAGTTGAATATGTTAGAGATAAACAATTTCACTCCTGACTTGTTCAGGCAAACTCCATTTGCCTTGAAAAGATGTCTGCAATCCCAGAAAAAGTTAAAGTTGTCAATAAAATGGACAGAATGGTCAGTACAGACAGTTGAAAGCCAGGTGTTCAGTGCAAACAGTCTGCTGAATCTCTCCACTCCTCTTCTGACTGGCGGTAGAGGGTCACTGATGAACACCTCTGCATTTAGAGAGCTGACAGTTTCCAACAAACATTTACAGTCCTCTTTCAGCACTTCTGACTGTTGCTTCACAACATCATTTGTTCCAATGTGTAGTACAACGTTCTTCACAGTCGGATGTTCAGCCCCAATATGCAGGATCTTCTCAGCCAAGTCAGAGACCACATCATTGGGAAAACAGAGTACTTTGGTGTTGTTCTTACTACACAGACCTTTTACATCTCTTACAGCAGAACCACCCATAATCAGAGTTTCAGGCCCAGTCGTTAGCTTTCCCTCTAGGTGGTTTACTTTTGGAGTAGCTATTGGTCCTTACCCTGCTATGTGAAGAGGACAGGTTATCCAGGTCATCAGAAAGGGATCTCCGGTTCTCGGTCAGCGGAGCGTATCTGTTCTGGATTGGCACACTCTGTGGTTTAGGAGGATTGTTTGTAATTCTCCCTTTAGCAGCTGTCCACGGCTGATTCCTAGTATGAATAGGGGTTGAAGAGGCGCTCTTCCTGGGTGATAACAATGCAGCCCAGCCGGTCGCATCACAGATTTCAGAGCGCTGGGCTCTGCCCAAATCCCATGGAAATGATTTATCTTAGGCCTTGCACCCAGAGAGTTCCAGGGAGGACTACCACTTGTAGATGTATTACCCAGTACACAGCCCTCCTGTTCCTTGGAATCCTTGTAGCTGCTAACTAGCTGTGAGTTAGCATACCCTTCTACATTATTTTGCAACACTGGTAAAGTGGTGTCATTCCCACGACATAGTCCATTCACTTCCACGTTAACTTCCAACCGTTGCATTTTCATTTCCAACACAGCTATCTTCTGTATAAGTTTGTGGAAGTCATCTGTAGAGAACGGAGGCATTTTGCTACCAACTAGCTTAAGCTAAATAGCATGCAGTAGCCTACCAGGCTTTAGCTGTTGCTAGGCCACGCTACTGTAAGACTGAGGTCGTCGTAAAATGTTGAAATATGGCTGAAACCCTCCGTCTATTTACGAAGATGAACTGTCCCAGTGATAAGTTAATGTCCAGGAGCCGCTGCTCGAAGTTTTCAGAGAATAAGAATAGGAAAATCAGCATAAAAAGTAAGCAGAGGCAGGAGCAAGCAGAAAAGCGTCTGCACTGTAAGAACGATAAGGCATAAGCCATCTTTAGGAATGATGCACTTCTACAAACAAAAACAACATAATTAAAACATTTCAACAAACTACTAAAATAGATGAACTACATTATTCAAAAGTTTACAGTAACTTCTGATAATAACACAGGGGGAATAAACGAGGCATCTCTTTTCCTCTCTCTCTCTTTCCCTCTCCTGACAGCCCGTCAGTATCAGGGTTAGTCAAAATGAATCTCTTGGCGGTTCTAGTGTTCATTTACCATTTTGTCTTCTCTTTGCAATGCTTAATCGATTTGAAACCAAGTGTAACGTAGCTTAAACTTAACGTTAACACAACACATTCACGCACCTTTCTCTGTGGGTTTTGTTGTAGTGACGAATGAAGTTGGATGTTGTGGTGGTCGTGTCACTGGTCTTTATGCTGCAGACCCTGCATACCTGTCAGGGTGGAGTGAGGCAAGCAGGACCCAAATGCAGATAAACAGAAAGAATACCTTTATTTCAAGGCTAGAAACAGAGCTGAACACTCTTCCCCGTGAACACAGTCCAAATACAACAAGAAACTCACAAAGACTAACAGAAAACACAGAACCTAAATACACACAGGACTAATCAAACAAACAAGAGACAGGTGAGGAGGGAGGAGAAAACACAGGGGCACCAGGTGAACACAATCGGGTAATCAGGGAGGGAAAACAGACAGAAAGCAACAGGCAGGAACGGGGGGTGAACACTTTACAAAACAAAACAGGAAACCAAAGACAGAAACAGACAAGACAAAACACAACACGGACAGATCGTGACAGTACCCCCCCCTCAAGGGACGGATCCCAGACGTCCCAAAAAAAAAAAAAAAAAGTCCAAAACCTCAAGCAGGGTGGGTGGAGGGGGTCCGGAGGAGGGACGTATCACTAGGCCACCAGGGTGGGTGGAGGGGGTCCGGAGGACGGGACTGAGCTGACCGCCCAGGAGCACAGTAGAGGACCAGGAAGGGATCTCGGGCGGACGGCCCGGGGGCAAGGCAGAAGCCGAGAAGGGTGACTCGGGCAGACGGCCCGGGGGCAAGGCAGAGTCCAAGGTGGGGGACTCGGGCGGACGGCCCGGGGGCAAGGCAGAAGCCGAGAAGGGGGACTCGGGCGGACGGCCCGAGGGCAAGGCAGAGTCCAAGGTGGGGGGTCTCGGGCGGACGGCCCGGGGGCAAGGCAGAGTCCATGGTGGGGCGAAGGCCACAGCGGGCGAACTCAGGGGGCCGAGCATGAGGGCGAAGACCGCGGCACTCAGGGGACCGGGCAGGAGCCAGTGTTGACCGGACAGTAACCAGAGCCGGTGGAACAGGTGTCGGCAAGATTCCCCACGGAAGAGGACAAGGAGTTGGCTGGACCTCCGGCGAGACATGTGATGTCGAGGCCTCCAACGAAACAGGACATGGGGTTGGCAGGACCCCCGGCAGGAGAATAGTTGGCGGGGCCTCCAACGGCACAGGACACAGGGTTGGCAGGACCCTCAGCAGGAGAGTGGTTGGCGGGACCTCCAACGAGACAGGACAAAGGGTTGGCAGGACCCCCGGCAGGAGAGTAGTCGGCGGGGCCTCCAACGGGACAGGACACAGGGTTGGCAAGACCCCCGGCAGGAGAGTAGTCGGCGGGGCCTCCAACGGCACAGGACATAGGATTGGCAGGACCCCCGGCAGGAGAGTAGACGGCGGGACCTCCAACGAGACAGGACAAAGGGTTGGCAGGACCCCCGGCAGGAGAGTAGACGGCGGGACCTCCAACGAGACAGGACAAAGGGTTGGCAGGACCCCCGGCAGGAGAGTAGACGGCGGGACCTCCAACGGGACAGGACATGGGGTTGGCAGGACCCCCGGCAGAAGACTAGTCTGCGGGACCTCCAACGGCACATGAGTAGGGGCTTGAGAGGGAACTCGAGAGGAAACTTGAGAGTTGACTTGAAAGGAATCTCGAGAGGGAACTTGAACGGAGACTCGAGAGGTGACTTGAGAGAGGGCTTGAGAGGGAACTCGAGAGGAGACTCGAGAGAGGGCTTGAGAGGGAACTCGAGAGGAGACTAGAGAGGGAATTCGAGAGGGGACTAGAGAGGGAATTCGAGGGGAGACTCGAGAGGTGACTTGAGAGGGAACTCGAGAGGAGACTAGAGAGGGAATTCGAGAGGGGATTTGAGAGGAATTTCGAGAGGAGACTCGAGAGGTGACTTGAGAGGGAACTCGAGAGGGAATTCGAGAGGGGACTAGAGAGGGAATTCGAGGGGGGACTTGAGAGGAATTTCGAGAGGAGACTCGAGAGGTGACTTGAGAGGGAACTCGAGAGGAGACTCGAGAGGGGACTTGAGAAGTGTCTTGAAAGGGGACTCGAGATGGGACTCGAGAGGGGACTCGAGAGGTAGCTCGAGAGGGGGCTCGAGAGGAGACTAGAGAGGAAACTAGAGAGGGGACTCCGGTAGGAACTTGAGAGGGGACTTGAGAGGGGACTCCGGTAGGAACTTGAGAGGGGACTTGAGAAGTGTCTGGAGGGGAGACTTGAGAGAGTTGGTTCGCCAACAGAACACGGGGTGCTGGAGTCGGCCGGTATGCTGACAGGACTCGAGGAGCTGGCGTCGGCTGGAGAGCCAGCAGCAGACGAGGTGCTGGAGTCGGCCGGTACGCCGACAGGACACGGGGAGCTGGTGTTGGCTGGGGAGCCAACAAGAGACGAGGTGCTGGAGTCGGCCGGTACGCCGACAGGACACGGGGTGCTGGCGTCGGCTGGAGAGCCAGCAGGAGACGAGGTGCTGGAGTCAGGACCATGACTGATGGGGCCGGTACTTGAGCCGGAACCATGGCTGGAACTGGGGCCGGAACCATGGCTGTATGGGCGAGCTCTGGTGCAGGGACCATGGCTGCATGGGCAGGTTCTGGAGCCGGAAACATGGCTGTAAGATCCAGTTCTGGAGCCGGAAACATGGCTGTAAGGTCCGGAGCTGAAGCCTGGATCATGGCTGTGTGGGCCGGTTTTGGAGCCGGAAACATGGCTCTAAGGTCCGGTTGTGGAGCAGGGACCAGGGCTGCTGGGGCCGGCACTGGAGCCGGAACCATGGCTGCTGGTCAAGGAACCGGAACACGGATCCATGGCTGTGTGGGATGGTACTGGAGCACGGTACCATGGCTATGTGGGATGGTACTGGAGCACGGAACCATGTCTGCTGGGTCCGGCACTGGAGCCGGAACCATGGCTGCAGGGGCCTGTACTGGGGCTGGAATCATGGCTGCTGGGGCCAGAACTGGGGCCGGAACCATCACTGCTGGGTCCAGAACTGGGGCCGGAACCATGGCTGTGTGGGCCGGTTCTGTAGCCGGAACCATGGCTGCTGGGGCTCGGGCTAACCTGGCCTTGCGACGACTCCTCTTAGCAGCCGCCTGAATACTCCGTGGACCTCCCGAAGCCAGACGAGTTCCGGAATACAACTCCTGGACAGGAGCAGGAACTGGGGCAGAAGCACGGGTTGACTTCAGGCGGAACCCACCAAGGCGTATGGTGCCAGGTTGGGAATTGGGAGACATGGAGTTAGCATGCCTGGGGCTAGCAGGCCGGGAATCACATGTTTCAAGGAAGTCCAAAATCCAGTCAGGTAAGAACTCCACAAAACATAGTTTCTCTGCTGCCAACCGGTGCGCCTCTACCAGAGCGGCCCTCTTCTGCCGAACACTGGACGCTCCCATCCATCGATGAGCGCAGACAGACAAAGAAAAGGTCAAATCCAAAAGTTCCTGCTCAAACGGATCTGCTGGGCCCATATTTGGTGAGTTCCTTCTGTCAGGGTGGAGTGAGGCAAGCAGGACCCAAATGCAGATAAACAGAAAGAATACCTTTATTTCAAGGCTAGAAACAGAGCTGAACACTCTTCCCCGTGAACACAGTCCAAATACAACAAGAAACTCACAAAGACTAACAGAAAACACAGAACCTAAATACACACAGGACTAATCAAACAAACAAGAGACAGGTGAGGAGGGGAGGAGAAAACACAGGGGCACCAGGTGAACACAATCGGGTAATCAGGGAGGGAAAACAGACAGAAAGCAACAGGCAGGAACGGGGGGTGAACACTTTACAAAATAAAACAGGAAACCAAAGACAGAAACAGACAAGACAAAACACAACACGGACAGATCGTGACAATACCGCTGTTCTCTTCTTATTACCGTCATCGACAAAATAATCTTTGAATCCAAACTTGACTATTTGTGGAGTAACGCTAGCCGCTGAAATGTTAACTGAGACTCCTGCCTTCTAGTGGGCTGCCAGGTTTGTGCACATGGCGCTATTCTTTCACACACAGTGACATCACGAGCTAGAGCTGTGTGGGTTGTCGGGTCGCCCTTACAGACTGCCTGCAGATGTATGGAAAAACGACCCTCGAAAGTGGCCTTCGTCGATTTTGGCTGCATCTACGTCTATCTTCTGGAAACACCAGGTGAATACCCCACTTGTCACAATAATATTATCATGCCATTGCATATATGTGGTATTTTAGAGTTGACTAGATATTGATTAAGGCAATAGACTATGATATTCAGTACAGGAAGCTTAGCAACACCTCGACGGTGTACGGCTAAATCCTCTGCCTGCTTGCACCTCGTGTAAAACGGCGGATACCGGAAGTATGGTGTCACCCTCGGCCCAATACCCGTATGTGTGGGTGAAAGAATAATCACGTTTTTCGAAAAAACTAAATGTAATATCTCAATACAAAGACAAACGCAAATATTTAATTTTAAACAGTCAAGTCCTTTCAAGTCATCTGTCTCGAGCTTAAGTCAAGTCTCAAGTCATGAATACCAAGTCAAAGTCAAGTCAAGTATTTTATCAATGTTCGTCAAGCAAGTCTCAAGTCAAAACATATGCGACTCGAGTCTGACTCGAGTCAAGTCATGTGACTCGAGTCCCCACCTCTGCCTTTGACCCTGTGTGTAATGCTGACCTTCACACACACCAGAGGGTCAGTTCAATCATGTATATCTATTTTCAATGATCTGTGTAGTGGTCAGAACAACACAGCACACCCGTTAAAAACAATCTGTGAAACCAAGAACCATCAAATCACTTTCCTGTGAAAAGAAATACATGCTTTTAATTGGATGTACTGTTCAGTATTAAAGAATCAACATTTACCCAACATCTCTTTGTCAATTGAAGGAGAAAGATGGAAAGAAGATGGAACAAAATCCATGTGCTCTACAAAGCCAATACATCATTTAAATGGAATATCTATGCCAAGAAAAATAAAGTATTTCTGAACTCCATGGACCCTTCAGCTGCTGCATTATAACAAATGCATTGTATGCAGCATGTCATCATTCAAACAGACAGACCGTTATTTAAATTCTAGAAGGGATTTCAAGGTTTCCAACAAACCCACAGACTTTAAGTCAGGCTGAACGTTGTCTAAAATGCTGCAAAGAACATTGAGATTATTCCACGCTATGCCGGGCTGCGGTGGTTTGATTTTCGATAATTCATTCAATGAAGAATGATAGGGCTTTGGAATAAGAATATACATACTTTATAGTGAACAGTATTGTTTTTACAGTCGGTAAATTACAGTTGGCAAAGTAAAATGCACGGTTGAAAGTTACTCAAATACATTTAGTGAGGAGTGGGATTTGAACCCACGCCTCCAATTGGAGAACAGAAGTCCCTTTGCTCAGGAAGGAGTCGAACCTTGAGTCAGGCGCCTTAGACCACTCGGCCATCCTGACGACTATTGGTCGTTTTCTGAATATATTGAAACAATGAATTGGGTTTTACCGCCATAGCAGACATAAACGTCCATTTGAACCAATGACCTGCTCCAGTTCAAAATGAGACCAAACATCGCTTTGGATTACAGTTTCTGAGGCTGGTTTTTAGCCTAGACTATTCACAACGTTTATTTTTTCTACCACCAAAACAAGAAAAGTAAGAATCTAGCAGTTACATAAGGGTATAAAACATTCACCACAACCATTGGAGGATATGTTTGAGGTAAACATTCCTAAATGAGAACAAAAAATATAAGTTTGCTGGTTTTAATAGAATTCAAGATACCTACAAGCAGACACATTATCTTCCCTCAGGCTAAAAACAGGCAGAGAAAACAACACACACACACACACACACACACACACACTCACACACACACACACACACACACACGTGTTGGAATGAGCAGGCGGACAGGAGGTGCTGCAGAGGTCAGTGAATTATCAAATATCTAATGATCCTGTTTATCTCTACCTGCTCTGATCCACTGTCACACACACCTTCAGTGGTAATATCTTCACTTCCTCCACAGTGAAAATGTATGGAAACATCCTCTCAGTGAAATTGTGTGTGAAGGTGTGTATGAGTGTGTTAGTGTCAGGATCAGAGAACGACAACACTCCTCTGTTCCAGTCCAGATTAACTCTGACCCTCTGGAGCTTCTTCTTCAGGCTGAGAGTGAGTGCTGCTGATGGCGACCATGCATAGTATTTACCTTTATAGAACGCTATTCTCCATAATCCAGACCGTATGATTCCCTTCCTCGGGACAGACTCTGCTAACACACCCAGAAACCAGAATGTACTGCCTGTAACCTGGACATCCCAGCTGTGAGTCCCTGAGTTAAAGCCCTCAGAGCCCAGGACAGAGTTCTGTTCATCAAACCTCTCTGGGTTATCAGGAAGTTTCTGTCTCTCTCCTCCTAGTCTCACACTGGTCAGATCTTCAGACAGGAAGAGTCTTGGATCAGCAGTGTTTGGGTCCAGGATGAGAGGAGAGTAGGACACCATGTCCTTCATCTTGCTCCAGATGTTGAAGCTGAGGTTGCCCAGGTGTTTGGCCTGGTCTATCAGAGCTCCTGAAGGCAGCTGTGGAGCCTCCAGCAGGGGGCGCTGCAGCCTCTCCACTGCAGCCTTGTAGCTGTGCAGGAAGGAGACGTCTTCAGCTCTCAGCTCCTCCTCTGTGGCTCTGACTGTGTGTGAAAGAGCTGCTATCTCTCTGCTCACAGCCTCCATCTTCTCCTCCATCATCCTCCTCTTCTGCTCCTCTTCCTCCCTCAGTGCAGCCATCCTGGCCTCCTCTTCCTCTTCTAGAAACTGGTGAAGCTTCTTGAACTGCTCCTTAATCTGCGTCTCTGTGTGTTGAGCCTGGACCTTCAGGTGTCCTGTTGTTAGATCAAACTCCACTTTAACTTCTTCAAAAAGCTTCAGTTTCTCCTGAAAGGGCTGCAGAGCTTTCTGGAGCTCCTCTCTGAGATCCTGAGCAGCTTCATCCATGGGTCTGATTCTGTGGTTGGTGTGTGTTCTTGAATCTCTGCAGACGAGACACACTGGCTGCTGATGGTCCAGACAGAAGAGTCTGAGTTTCTCAGAGTGCAGACTGCAGAGAGGCTCTGGAGGTCTCTGGTCTTTCTCCAGTAAGAAGGTCTCACACAGGTTCTTTAAAGACAGGTTACAGGGGGGGTTCACCTTTTGAAGATCTTCTCTTACAGACTGGACACTCCTTTACTTCTTTCCCCGTCCACCAGGTCTGCAGACAGGCTTTACAGAAGCTGTGGCTGCAGGACAGAACAACAGGATCTCTAAAGACGTCGTGACAGACCGGACAGCAGAGATCTTCCTCTAACCTGGAAGCCATGTTGTCTCTGAGTGAAGCTGAAACACAGCAGACAGGAAGTACAGTCAGTCACGGCTCCCCTCCCCCTCCTCTACTGAGTATTAGGCGCATTCACACTGCGGTACTTTTCCCACAAAGGTTCATGAGAACTCTTTTATCGCGTTCACACCAAAAAGAGCCGGTACAAAAATTAGTTCACGTGAACCTTTTTACCCGCTCGAAAGTCCCTGCTAGAGAGCAGGGACTTTCGAGCGGCTCTTTTGTGAGAAAAGAGCTATATTTCTGATTGGCTGGGCGGATTGCAAACCACGCCCCGTAAAACTCCCAAAAAGTGTTGTGAAGCCGCCATTTTATTATCCTCGCATTAGCATTATTAGCATTAGCATTAGCCCAGCGCAGAAACGCAGAGAGACTAACGTATGGCAACACAAAATAAATGGAGATGAGGAGGTGTCGGCGTTCTGGCGATTTACTCGGAAGGCTTCAGTAGAAGCTGCTGGGAGTCCCAGCAGCTTCTACTGAAGCCAATCCCCCGGCCGGGGACTGTGGGCGGCAGTATATGCCGTGAAGTTGTTTGTAGCCTGCCAGTAAACCCAAAGCAGAAGAAGAAGAAGTGACGTCAGCGGCTTCATTTGCCTAATCCACCCCCAGTGACTTTTTCCGGTGTGAACGCGATCTGTACTTAGTTCATGAGAACTAAAGAGTTCGCATGAACTAAGTTCGCATTAACCTTTGTGGGAAAAGTACTGCGGTGTGAATGCGCCTATAGTTTGGAGACTCACCTTCAGGGGGTGGAGGGTCCGCAGGTTGAAGCAGCAGTGTTGCAGTTTCCACTTTTCTCTCCGGTAGCTGAACTCAGAGGAAGTTGTTAGTTTGGTCTGAAGGTGAATGTGATCGTCTGTTTTTCAGTCCGTCTGTCTCTCTGCAGTGAGGAAGTGGAACAAACTGTTTCCTGGTTTGTCTCAGTGAGTCAGTGAGGGAGGAGTTCTGTCACGCCTCCTCTGCTGAACTCTGTCTCCTCTCATGTGACTCAGGGTGTGTCTCATCATTGCTGCATTGAAGTTGTAGTGGAGGAGTTAATACACTCATGTTTCATTGGAGAGGGAAACAAGTCCGTCTCTTTGTGCGTACGGAGATTGGATGGCCCTGAGAAGAGACCCAGAAGTGTAAAGTAACTAAGTACTCAAGTACGGTACTTAAGTACAATGTTGAGGTACTTGTACTTTACTTGAGTATTTCCATTGTATGCTACTGTGTACTTCTACTCCTCTACAGTTCAGAGGTAAATGGTGTACTTTCCTCCACTACATGTATTCAACACCTTTAGTTACTTCACAGATGTGGATGAATGATGTGAAATATAATAAACTCTTAAATCAGACTTTAGTTCCACCTGGAGTAAATTCATAATGAATTACTTTACTAATACAAACTGTGGGGGAAACTTCTGAAGCATTTGGAGTCAGGACTCAGAGAGACACGAGGAGAGCTGGAGCTTTGATGGCAAACACTGACGGTTTATTCGGAGCTTCGACCGGAGACATGTCACGGGCCACGAGTTGACCACCCGGTTCAGATGCCACAATCAGTCCTGAAGAACTCTCCTGTAGCTCCAGGTTTGAACTAGTGGCTCGGGGGCATTTACACCCCGAGAAGGATGTGTTCCAGGTGTCCCACAACAATAACTATCTCTGACCGAGAGTTGCCCGGTCATAAACTGGCAACAACAACAACAACAACAACAACAACAACAACAACTTGCTAGGGCAGCCCCTCCTTACGGGAGATAACGGCTGCTCAAGGCTGGTCGCTGCGTCAGAGGGCGAAAGGTAAACATGTAGGCGAAATCATTCCCTGACACTAAGGAATATAAATGAAGCTTTGTTAAATAAAGGGTACATTTTATTTTTGATATTGTCTGTTAATATTTGTGTTGTTTTATCAGAAATATGACTTTGATCAACAATTGATAGATGATAATATGCATGTTTTTGGGGGGATTATAACGAGTTTCCAGAGGTCTTTGGATGTGAGTTTTAATAGCCTTCAAGGAGTCGTAGGATGTTTTGAAATGATTGAGTTTCCATGAGTTTTAAGATTACAATTTGGTGACTATAAATGAGTTTGTGTGAGATATTTGGGAGTTTCTTGGGAGGTGTGTGTGTGTGTGTGTGTGTGTGTGTGTGTGTGTGTGTGTGTGTGTGTGTGTGTGTGTGTGTGTGTGTGTGTGTGTTTACACTGTTTTCTCAAACAAAGCCCATGCAGTCTTGTCACACAAGCTCACGTACAAACTCTCTGATGTGTTTCAGACTGAAGCCAGTCAATACACATTATTTAGACGTGGGTCGCCACACACACACACACACACACACACACACACACACACACACACACACACACACACACATCAATCTACCTGCTCTTTGTTTTACAGCCCTCTGCAGGAACCGTATTTTAAACACACACACAGTCTGTGATGAACAGGCTCACCAGGCGAGACCCTGAATATTTGTGGTAAAACTGCAGACATTTCCGATATCTGGCTTTCTTAAATGTCTGCAAACCATCTGTATGGTTAGAGAAACAATGTGTTATTGGCAGTGATTGATGTGTCATGGCTCTTAGGATGGCAATAACGGTCGCTCCACCACTTTGTTTTAGACAGAAATATCTAAAATGACCGTTAGCTTGTGGGTTGCAGCATAGCTGAGTGTCTGTTTTTAAATGGCAGCAAATCCTGGCTTTTTGATTTCATAGACTTTAATTGAATATTTGGGACAAGACTGATTCTCAGGAGTGGGATTTGAACCCAATTCAAATGGGTTCAAATCTGTTTCTTGGATAAACTCGACATGCTTTATAATAGGCAGGTTTAAGACACTAAATAATCACATTTACGTTCTCCTTTGGTACAGACTGATGTGTATCTTAGATTACTTAAAGTGGACCCATCATGCTATATTTGAATAATATATTGTAAGGCAAGGCAAGGCAAGGCAAGTTTATTTATAGAACACTTTTCAACACAAGGCAATTCAAAGTGCTTTACAACAAATGAAAGACATTAAGAACATGGCATTTAAAATCAGTCATTAAAAAGAAAAGCTAATAAAATAAACATTAAAAGAAGAAATACATGGATAAACATTAAAAGAAAAAATACATGGATAAAAGTTACAGTGCAGTCTAAGATATGAATAATTCAATTAAAAGCAGCGACAAAAAGAAAAGTCTTCAGCCTGGATTTAAAAGTAGTCAGAGTTGCAGCGGACCTGCAGGTTTCTGGGAGTTTGTTCCAGATATTTGGAGCATAATAACTGAATGCTGCTTTACCATGTTTAGTTCTGACTCTGGGGACAGAAAGCTGACCAGTCCCTGAAGACCTGAGAGATCTGGATGGTTCATAATTTAGCAGTAGATCAGAAATGTATTTTGGGCCTAAACCATTCAAAGCTTTATAAACCAGCAGCAGTATTTTGAAATCTATTCTTTGACACACAGGAAGCCAGTGTAAAGACTTCAGAACAGGAGTGATGTGATCCACTTTCTTAGTGTTAGTGAGGACTCGAGCAGCAGCGTTCTGAATCAGCTGCAGCTTCCGAATAGATTTTTTAGTGAGACCTGTGAAGACACCATTGCAGTAGTCGAGTCTACTGAAGATAAAAGCATGGACAAGTTTTTCCAAATCCTGCTGTGACATTAGTCTTTTAATCCTAGATATGTTCTTTAGGTGATAGTAGGCTGATTTAGTAACTGTTTTAATGTGGCTGTTGAAACTCAGGTCAGAGTCCATTACTACACCTAGATTTCTGGCTTTATCTGTTGTTTTGAACATTGCAGACTGAAGCTCAGCGCTAACCTTTATACGTTCTGCCTTGGCTCCAAAAACCATTACCTCAGTTTTATCTTTGTTTAATTGGAGAAAGTTCTGACACATCCAGTCATTGATTTGTTCAATGCACTTACTCAGTGTTTGAATTGGAGCATAGTCTCCTGTTGAAACTGTTACGTACATTTGTGTGTCATCTGCATAGCTATGGTAACTTATTTTGTTGTTTTTCATTATCTGAGCCAGTGGTAACATGTAGATGTTAAAGAGAAGAGGCCCCAAGATGGAGCCTTGAGGAACCCCACATGTCATATTTGTCAACTCAGATGTGTATTTACCAATAGAAACAAAGTTGTTTCTGTCCTTTAAGTAGGATTCAAACCAATTTAGGACGGTTTCCGAAAGTCCCACCCAGTTTTCCAGTCGGTCTAGTAATATGCTGTGGTCAACAGTGTCAAACGCAGCACTGAGATCTAATAATACTAACACTGAAGTTCTGCCACTGTCTGTGTTTAAGTGGATGTCATTAAAGACCTTTACAAGAGCAGTCTCAGTACTGTGGTTTGGACGAAAGCCTGACTGGAACACATCGAAACAGTCATTTAAATGCAAAAAATTACTCAGCTGTTGAAAAACAACTTTTTCAATGATTTTACCTAGAAATGGCAGGTTTGATATGGGCCTGTAATTGTTCATTACTGAAGCATCTAGATTATTCTTTTTTAAGAGTGGTTTAATGACTGCAGTTTTCAGGGCCTGTGGAAAAATACCTGAGTGAAGAGATTTGTTTACTATATGAAGTAGATCTGAGGCCATGCAAGGCAAAACATCTTTAAAAAATCCCGTTGGAATAATATCAAGGCAGCAGGAGGAGGATTTCAGAAGTTGAATAATGTCCTCTAGGTTTTTATCATTAATCTGATGGAATTGTGTCATGGTGTTTGAATTGATGTTAAGTGGACACAGAGACAACACATTTGCTGTTCCTGATGCAGAGGCACTGACTGCTTGTCTTATTTTCTGAATTTTGTCTGTGAAGAAGGAGGCAAAATTATTGCAAGCCCTGGTGGATAGAAATTCAGAGGCTACTGACACTGGGGGGTTAGTTAGTCTGTCGACGGTAGCAAACAAGGCACGTGCGTTGTTTTTGTTTTTGGTAATGATGTCAGAGAAGAACGATTGTCGTGCGTTTTTCAATTCCAAATTATAAAGGCCAAGTCTCTCTTTATAGATTTCAAAGTGAACCTGGAGATTTGTTTTTCGCCACCTGCGTTCAGCTTTTCGACACTCTCTTTTTTCTGCTCTCACGGTCATGGCCTTTCTCCATGGAGGTATTTTCTTCCCAGTCACTTCCTTTACCTTAGTTGGAGCAATGGCATCTATAATATTTTTAATTTTTGAATTAAAATGATCTACTAGCTCATTTACTGAGATGTTAGCAGGGGCAAGTGTGGAAGAAAAATTCTGAGTAAACATTTCCCTAGTATTTTCAGTTAAATATCGCTTTAAGGTTACCTCTTTTTGAACATTTTTGTGAACAGAAATAGAGCTCTCAAAGAAACACAGGAATGATCAGAGAGCGCAACATCAGTCACCACAACCTTAGAGATATTCAGACCCTTTGAGATAATTAAGTCCAGAGTGTGCCCCTTATTGTGCGTGGGCTCTGTCACATGCTGAGTCAGTCCATGGCTATCAAGAATACAAAACAGTTCTTTTGCCCCTCTGTCCTGAGGGTTGTCAACATGGATGTTAAAATCACCAACAATGACTAAACGGTCAAAGTCAATACACACTATAGACAGCAGTTCAGTAAAGTCATCATAAAAGCTTGCACAGTATTTGGGTGGTCCATAGATATTTAGGAACAGAGCTCGAGAGGAGCATTTCAGCTGAAGCGCCACATATTCAAAAGAAGCAAAGTTCCCATAAGATGTCTTCCTGCATTGAAGGGAATCATTGAACAGAATAGCAACTCCACCCCCTTTCTTATGCATTCTTTCCTGACTCATAAAACTAAAGTTGGGAGGGGTTGATTCGATAAGAACAGCTGCACTGTTATTTTGTTCAATCCAAGTTTCTGTTAAAAACATAAAATCGAGATTGTGCTCAGTGATAAAATCATTGATTAAAATGTTTTTCCTGCCAAAGACCTGACATTTAATAAAGCTAGTTTAAGTTTGTTAAACACACTATCAGTCATGTTTTTTGTTTCCAACAAACATTTAAAGTCTTCTTTCAGCACTTCTGATTCTTGTTTCACAACATCATTTGTTCCAATGTGTAGTACCACATTCTTCACATTCGGATGTTTTGCCCCAATATGCAGGATCTTCTCAGCCAAGTCAGAGACCATATCCTTGGGAAAACAGAGTACTTTGGTGTTGTTCTTATTACACAGACCTTTTACATCTCTTACAGCAGAGTCACCCACAATCAGAGTTTCAGGCCCAGTCGTTAGCTTTCCCTCTAGCCTTTTACTTTGGAGCTATTGGTTCTTACCCTGCTGTGTGAAGAGGACAGGTCATCAGAAAGAGATCTCCGGTTCTCGGTCAGCGGAGCGTATCTGTTCTGGATTGGCACACTTGGTGGTTTAGGAGGATTGTTTGTAATTCTCCCTTTAGCAGCTCTCCACTGCGTTTTCCTGGTTGGGACAGGGGTTGAAGAGGCGCTCTTCCTGGGTGATAACAATGCAGGCCAGCCGGTCGCATCACAGATTTCAGAGCGCTGGGCTCTGCCTGTTATCCGTCCTCCCAAATCCCATGGAAATGATTTACTCTTCGGCTTTGCACCCAGAGAGTTCCAGGGAGGACTACCACTTGTAGATTTATTACCCAGTACACAGGCCCCCTGTTCCTTGGAATCCTTGTAGCTGCTAACTAGCTGTGAGTTAGCATACCCTTCTCCATTATTTTGCAACACTGGTAAAGTGGTGTCATTCCCACAACATAGTCCATTCACTTCCACGTTAACTTCCAACCGTTGCATTTTCATTTCCAACACAGCCATCTTCTGTATAAGTTTGTGGAAGTCATCTGTAGAGAACGGAGGCATTTTGCTACCAACTAGCATGCAGTAGCCTACCAGGCTTTAGCTGTTGCTAGGCCACGCTACTGTAAGACTGAGGTCGTCGTAAAAATTTTGAAATATGGCTGAAACCCTCCGTCAATTTACGAAGATGAACTGTCCCAGTGATAAGTTAATGTCCAGGAGCCGCTGCTCGAAGTTTTCAGAGAATAAGAATAGGAAAATCAGCATAAAAAGTAAGCAGAGGCAGGAGCAAGCAGAAAAGCGTCTGCACTGTAAGAAAGATAAGAGAAGGGGTCTGTAGATTGTAGGGCCATACTTATATAAAACATGTCTGTGAAGTTTTTTCAAAATACCAAACAGATCATGCATTTTAGCCACGCCTCATTTCACTCTATAGAGAGGCGAAGTCCCTCCCCTTTCGGGAGCCGCCATGGGACCCCGGAAGCGGAAAGATATACATTGAAGTCAATGGAGAGAGAAAGGTTATCTTTTGATCCCGTTTGAATTGTGCCACGAATGACACATATGATGTTTGTCAATTTAAAAGAACATTTTGAAAGTCAAACAAATTAAAATGTGTCGTAAAACTGTGAAGTTACACATTTGTTTGTGTGAAACCGCTCAGTGAACTACATGTCTCTGGTCTCGCACAATACGCGTCACCATCACAAAGACGGCCGTCACGTTAGAACATTCCACCTGTTTCTTTCAGAATGAGGCGGAAAGTATAAAACGAGTTGAACATCACTACAAGTCTGGGCACATTGAGAGCTGTACATACACGAAAGGGGAGTTCGTCGGTTCTGTAAGAGCAGCGGGACCGGCTTTACAAGGTTTCGGTGAGTAATATGTGTGCAATGTGTAACGTTAATGTCAGCTAGCTAACATTAGCTAACAAGGTACACTAACGTGTTTTGTTTTAGTAACTAGTTTTCTCCTTAAGAACTTCGAGGTCTCTGTGTACGCTGTGGATAACATTAGTGTTCACAAGAACAAGGTACACTCCCGTGTTTTGTTTGAGTTGCCCTTCAGATTGAAGCGGCCAGTTATATATCGACTATACTGTCTGTGTGATCTCCTTTTACATCTCGTTGTGTCGTTTGAGTTTATCTGCTGTGTGTAGATTCAAGGGTTTGGTTATCTAGGCCCAGCTGTGTGTGACTCCCTCTGGTACACTGGTATGTGTGTGACTCCCTCTGGTGCACTGGTATGTGTGTTCCTAATGTAGAGAGCATTAATTAATAAACTACACACTGAGTCTAGATCCTGACCAAATCCTTTTTTATTGTTGATCAAATGTTTTTCAAAAATGTATTCATACACATTTAGAAAAATACAATGTACAACCAATACAACAATCAGACAAGAAGACAACGCTATGGAAAAATAAACCCTCCCACCCCCAGATGCGGACCATCCTTGTATTATTGCTCATTCAATCTATTATAGCATGCTAACAAATGGTACTTACTTTATTTGTACAGATCTGCATGGGAGACGATGGCGCGATGCAGAGCGCTGTCTGTGATTGGGCACGGGGGATGTACAAATGCAGCCACGCTACAGCATTGGCAATATTTGCCATGTGGCAGATCAGCTCCACAGATGTTGAGTGCCAGTGGAGGAAGCCTGGCACTTCAAAAGTAGTCCAGCCGGTGTCTCAACTTTACCAACAGCGAGAGGAGACATACAACCCACTGGCCAGAGACATCGCTAACTGTCAACTGGGGGGTTGTAAACGAGGCCGAAGGGGGGAAGGCTTTGTGGAGGCCTATCAAGTGACAGTGTTGGAGTCTGGTCTCTTTGTGAGTGAGTCGGTGTTTTGGGAGCATCACCCGATGGACTTGTGCAGCCATCTGCCCTGCTGGAGGTGAAGTGTCCACACAGCCAGAGGAACATGACCATCGCGGAGGCAGTCCAGTTTCCATCCTTCTGTCTCCGTGAGGAGGGTGGGTCATATGTTCTCAAGGAGAATCACCCATACTGGCACCAGGTCCAAGGGCAGCTGCACATCACAGACCGGAGTCTCTGCTACTTTGTTGTGTGGACCACGAAGGAGGCGATCATCATCCCCATCCCCAAAGACCCTGCATGGCATGGAAATCTCCTCCTCCTGGAGAACTTCTACACCCAGCATGCTCCCTGTGTTGGCCAGTAGAGAGGAGGACATGTAAATAAACATACTCTTAACACCCTCGGACTCTGCGTTGTGTTTCCTATGTGTGATGGGGTGTTATGCAGAGGGAGGAAAACAGGACACAGCAGATTGTGGTGGAGATGCTGAGCAGTTATTTAATTGTTGCATGTAATTATTATTATACTGCGTGCTTCTTAGTTATTCCATCTTTTGCTGTAACATGGATCTGTATGTAACTCTATTTACCTGTTATCTACCACATTTCCTTCATGATACATGATGGTGTATATAGGATATATATATTTGTATACATATCTGTAAATTATATAATTTTATTTTTCGTATTTGGGATTGTTGGAAACGTCTTTTTGATCTCTGTCTATAAACACAAACTGAGTAAGATTGACAATAAAGTTGACTTTGAAAAATATATATATTCTTTATGAAAGTAGTTGCCTGCTGGAGAAATGAATCCAAATGAAACGTTGGACTGAACTACAACTACGCCTTTAAATCTCTAGACTGTTTTTCAGTGGGATGGCTAGTTCCTATCTTTAAACATTTATTAGTTTTTTCTCAGAACAGATTTGATTTTCTGAAGTTAATTTAACTTTGCCGACCATGTAAGGTCATTATTAAAAGATACAATCAATTTGTTTAGGGTTGACTAAAATAATGAAAAACATTTCATTTGGATAATTTACTGACAGAATAAGAAACTCGATGCTCTACTCACCTGTTCCCTTTTTATAAAGTGAAACAGTTGAAATGATAGATTTTAGTAAACTTAAAAACAACCTTCTCCAAAAGCTATCAAGGAATATACCGAATAATTGTTTTAGAACTTTATTACATATTTTTTATATAAATAGTTTGAATGATCCATAATTGACAGAAGCGTGTGTTTACACTGACCGGTTACTCATATATTAATGTCTTTGTAACTTCAGTAAACCACTACCTCACTAGTTTCTCTCATTCATCACGGTTCAGTAAACTAAGTGATACATGAACCAGTTTAATCATTATAATAACGTAGGATTGCAACTCTTTGAAACTGTGTGGCTCTTCAAAGAGCCGTTGTGTTTGGGTGTGCTGGTCTCAGGTCAGTCTAAGCCCTCTCTCAGCTGGATGTCCTTGGGCATGATGGTGACCCTCTTTGCTTGGTTCATCTTACTGGGGGGAGCTACATGGATGTGGGTGCAGTCCACAATCATTGTGCAGCTGAAGGCAGAATGAATTTATGATTGACTCAGAATGAAGCACAACTTCATGTCATACAATACATTGACTTTATTTGTAATTGTGTAAAAACATATGAGCATTGATTAGCAAGCAGGGCCTGCAGGAACAGAGCGGTGATGGATGGAGCTGGGAAGAGAGAAGAAGAAAACAGATCAACTTTATCAGATATTAAAAATTCAATTTCAAAACAAGTTGCCGCTCCTACAGTTTTCTAGTATGTAAAGATGATTTCACATGACCTATGCAAACTATCACACTCAATACATGTGTGTCTCTGGGGGGTGCATTGTGCCTTTGATGTATATAAATAATATACCATAACCAAATACTATTACGTACAGTGGAAATCAGGTTGCCAGAGCAGGTCAGTGTGCATGTTCCTCAACGTCTCAGCAGTTACAGGTGAGGTAAGGGAAATAAAAGAGAAAAGGTCAGTAACAACACTTTAAAGTAACAACACTTTAAAGTAACAACACTTTGAATAATTATCTCTTCTAACAATTTTCTCTCAGTAAGCACACACCGACTGTCTTTCCAACAAACAGATTGACTCCCCCTCACTGTCATCACAATGATCACCCCTGCCTGCCTTCGACTCTCCCTGAACTGCTTCCTTAGCACCCGGTGGAGGGCGCAGTAGGCTACTCTTCAAATGTTTCACAAAATACTTACCATCATGACTACTCTTACTGTTTAACATTTTGGTTTACTTCATGTAATAAAATAATAACTTCATGGTAAGGCTACTAAAACTGACAAGGCTAAGTAATGCAATGCTAACTAACGTGCTCGCTACTCGTCGCTACTAGCTAGGTAGCTAACTTGACTATGTAACATGTATCTATGATATTACCTGATATGTCTGATCCAGCGACTCCTGGTCCTTTCATCAGACGGGAAGCGATAGAACGAGCAAGTGGTGTGATCACTTGTGTGATTCCAACCTGGTACAAAGCACACAGGCATCTTGTAAAAGTGAACCAACCACTTGGAGCATTATCGCCTGTGACATCACTTACGCGACCCAGAATGGGATTTGGGATTTGTAGTCTTTGTAGTCGCGTATTTTTCATAGTCTTATATTTCAACAGTTGTACGACAAAATGTGACTTTTTTGACTTGGAAATGATTGTTTAAGATTGACAAACACCATATGTGTAGTTCGTGGCACAATTCAAACGGGATCAAAAGATACATTTTCTCTCTCCATTGAATTCAATGTATTATTTTTCGCTTCCGGGGTCCCATGGGCCGGAAGTAGATGGGCGTGACTTCGCCTCTCTATTTGCTCTTTCCAGCCCTGTTTTTGCTGATTCTGTTTTTGTGGCAGACTACAGCGCCCCTTACAGGCCTGGCATATGTACTACAGCGTCTCCAGCGCTTTCGAGCGGTCTCTCATTCCCCTGATAGGTGGAGAGTTGCCCATATAGGCGGAGCACCCCTTTTCTAATGTCAGAACAATTCAAATAATAATCAGCTCCGTTGCAGCCCCGTTTTTAGAGATTTGGGTACGGAGGAAAAGAGAGAGGGTTGAGTTTTCTGACACTTGGTGAGTTCCCTGACACACCGGGGACACATATTCATTTATGAAAGACGTACAAAAGTGCATTTTGCATGATTGGTCACCTTTAAAGAAAGTGCCCTAAAATGTTTATGGTCGACTGACTTTTTTTCAAGAACCACCAGCAGTTCAAGATTTGTTCTCCTATTCTGAGAAAGATTTCAACATCTACAGAACAGATGGGCACATATTTTGAAACAAGGTTTACTAATGATCAAATTTGGTACGTGGTAAACAATAAACATCTGGTTAAAAAGCTGTCAGGAGTGGGAGTTGAACCCACGCCTCCAATTGGAGACCAGAAGTCCCTTTGATCAGGAAGGAGTCGATCCTTGAGTCTGGCGCCTTAGACCGCTCGGCCATCCTGACTACTACTTTAACCATTTTCTGTCTCACTTAAGGCAAAATTGTTTATAATTGCGAGGTTTAAGTCACTAAATAATCGATGATTCTTTGGTACCAAAATCTCTGTTTCAATCACTATTGGGTGTTTCTCAATGTCGAGTATGCTTGCTTGGTAGCACATGTCTTCCGAGTCACTTGCTTCAGAAGCGAGGCAAGAATACTTGGATCAGGCTAGCAAGTGTGCAGGTGTGCGTCATATGAGAGGCCCCGCCTTACATTGTCCTCCACAGATTTGGGGAAATTGGTCCGTGCGCAAAGCATTGTGGGGATTTTAAGACCGTGGAGTCTACACATGTGCAGCCTCGAAATTTCTCGCTACCAAGTACGCTGGGCTCGGTAGAATTCCAAGTATGCTGGACATTGGAACAGTCCTTCGGCGGCACTCTATGACGTAGTATAGTACTTCTTATCTTACTTAAATATCTGATCAGCTGAACCAGGCAAAACTACAGTTACTAATCTACTTGGTTTTCCATTTATACAGGCAATTAGATAATGACAAATATGATATAATTACTTTAACCAGTTTTGGTCTTTAAAACTGTAACATCATTGAAGATCGTGATCATTGTTCTCACGTCCAGGAGGAAGTTAAAAAGAGACAGTGTAGTCTTGAAAAGGTTACAAATGGGTAATTTAATAAAGTAACGTGGTTTTGAAACAAACAGAGCAAATCAGGAACATAGCGCCATGTTCGCGAGGGAGGGAAGAAGAGAGAGCGATTCTCCGGGGGTCCTCCATCTAGGGTTGCCAACCGTCCCGTATTAGCCGGGACGCCCCGTATTTGAGCCAAAAGGGGCGTGTCCCGTACGGGACTTTGTTTGTCCCGGACTCCCGTGTAAAGGGAAAAATAAAAAATATGTTTCTGTTTGCGCGCAATTCAGTGTGTCTGGCTGTGTGTTTGTGTGCTGTATCCGAAGGGCACTAGGACCGCTCAGTTGACAGGGCAGGCACAATGCTCGCACGTGTGTGTGTGAGATTTTCTCCGGTGGGCCGCGGGCGGCGGGCGCGGCATCATTGTTTGTGTGGCATGTCAGCCTGTTCAGTCGTGTGGGAAAATGAGCGCTGCCGGTGGAGGAGGTGATAATGAAAGAGGAGAAGAGAGAGAGGATGTGGTTCTGGGCCCTGGCCCTTCTAAAAAGAAAAGACTTGTGTCTTACAACAAACAGTGGGAAGAAAAACACAATTGGGTAAAGCCCGTGAGTGGAGGTCTGTCTCGGGTCTTCTGCACCTTGTGTCGGAGGGAGTTTTCAATAGGTCACGGTAACAGCATGCTGGCACAGAAATGCACAAGCGAGTAACACAAAATAAAGGTGCATCAAATATAACTAAATTCTTCGGCAGTTCAACTGCAGAACAAGACAAAGTTGCTGCATGTGAGGTAACATCAGTGTATCACACAGTTAAGCATGGACTGCAGTAATAAGCGGGCAAGTGCCATGTTTAGTGATTCCAACAAAGAAAATGCAATGTGGAAGAACAAAGGCTGAGATGATAACAGCCAATGTGCTTGGCCCCAAAACTGTTCTGGATATTCTAAAAGAGCTGTGTCCTCCTCCCACCGAGGTCGCAGCATGTGCGGAGGTGGAGTAACTAAAAAAGTAACTAAATCCGCCAGAAACCCAAAAATCTTTGGGCGCACGCGCGCGGGGGACACATGCATGTGTCCCGTTTCTCCATTTCTGGAAGTTGGCAACCCTACCTCCATCCTCGAGCTCTTCTGTGTCTGATATCGCGTAAATCAGAGGGTTTAGACGCTGTGTGTTCATTGTATAACTCCACACGCCTTTTCTCCTCGTATTCTCATTCATGACTTTTTATCTAAAGCATTTTAACGGCTAATCATTGCTAGCGTGAAACCGGAAGTGACGTCATTGTAAACAACGGAGACGCCTTTCAAAAAAGCTTTTCAAAATAAAACTGTACATTAATTTAACATTCAGCAATAACGTTAGCCACAAGCTAATGCTAACCAGAAAGTATTTTCAGAATAAAACAGTTTTAAGCTTACAGTATGTTTAAACTAAATTACATCATTTAGACATTAGTTTTAATTTCTTACACTCTATAAATGGAGAAAACTGAGTTCTACATTCAAGGCGATACACCTGAAACGATCATCTCTCTAACATCACACGTCTTAATCTCCTTTGTTTGACGTTTGTTTTCTGTTGTTTCTTCAGATATCTCTTTATCTCTCGCCGTCACACACACAGCCTTAAGAGCAATCTGCCCTCAGTCACAGTGTAATGCTGACCTTCACACACACCAGAGGGTCAGTTCAATCATGTATATCTATTTTCAATGATCTGTGTAGTGGTCAGAACAACACAGCACACTCGTTAAAAACAATCTGTGAAACCAAGAACCATCAAATCACTTTCCTGTGAAGAGAAATACATGCTTTTAATTGGATGTACTGTTCAGTATTAAAGAATCAACATTTACCCAACATCTCTTTGTCAATTGAAGGAGAAAGATGGAAAGAAGGTGGAACAAAATCCATGTGCTCTACAAAGCCAATACATCATTTAAATGGAATATCTATGCCAAGAAAAATAAAGTATTTCTGAACTGCATGGACCCTTCAGCTGCTGCATTATAACAAATGCATTGTATGCAGCATGTCATCATTCAAACAGACAGACCGTTATTTAAATTCTAGAAGGGATTTCAAGGTTTCCAACAAACCCACAGACTTTAAGTCAGGCTGAACGTTGTCTAAAATGCTGCAAAGAACATTGAGATTATTCCACGCTATGCCGGGCTGCGGTGGTTTGATTTTCGATATTTCATTCAATGAAGAATGATAGGGCTTTGGAATAAGAATATACATACTTTATAGTGAACAGTATTGTTTTTACAGTCGGTAAATTACAGTTGGCAAAGTAAAATGCACGGTTGAAAGTTACTCAAATACATTTAGTGAGGAGTGGGATTTGAACCCACGCCTCCAATTGCAGAACAGAAGTCCCTTTGATCAGGAAGGAGTCGAACCTTGAGTCAGGCGCCTTAGACCACTCGGCCATCCTGACTACTATTGGTCCTTTTCTGAATGTATTGAAACAATGAATTGGTTTTTACCGCCATAGCAGACATAAACGTCCATTTGAACCAATGACCTGCTCCAGTTCAAAATGAGACCAAACATCGCTTTGGATTACAGTTTCTGAGGCTGGTTTTTAGCCGAGACTATTCACAACGTTTATTTTTCCTACCACCAAAACAAGAAAAGTAAGAATCTAGCAGTTACATAAGGGTATAAAACATTCACCACAACCATTGGAGGATATGTTTGAGGTAAACATTCCTAAATGAGAACAACAAATATAAATTTGCTGGTTTTAATAGAATTCAAGATACCTACAAGCAGACACATTA
The DNA here is from genome assembly GCA_902827135.1 of Harpagifer antarcticus. Lineage (NCBI taxonomy): Eukaryota > Metazoa > Chordata > Actinopteri > Perciformes > Harpagiferidae > Harpagifer > Harpagifer antarcticus. Next base: position 78,525 of record CADEHL010001395.1, on the reverse strand, counting down.
TCTTCCCTCAGGCTAAAAACAGGCAGAGAAAACAACACACACACACACACACACACACACTCACACACACACACACACACACACACACTCACTCAGAGTGCGAGTGCCACCGTGTGTCAGTCATGTTGTACTGATTAACTCATTAAGTGTTTAAATGACTTATAAGTGACAGTGTTTGTGTGTGTGTGTGTGTGTGTGTGTGTGTGTGTGTGTGTGTGTGTGTGTGTGTGTGTGTGTGTGTGTGTGTGTGTGTGTGTGTGTGTGATGGTTTGCAGGGTTCACTGGTTGTCTAAGTGAGCTGTTAAACACGGTGTTGGGATGAGCAGGCGGACAGGAGGTGCTGCAGAGGTCAGTGAATTATCAAATATCTAATGATCCTGTTTATCTCTACCTGCTCTGATCCACTGTCACACACACCTTCAGTGGTAATATCTTCACTTCCTCCTCAGTGAAAATGTATGGAAACATCCTCTCAGTGAAATTGTGTGTGACGGTGTGTATGAGTGTGTTAGTGTCAGGATCAGAGAACGACAACACTCCTCTGTTCCAGTCCAGATTAACTCTGACCCTCTGGAGCTTCTTCTTCAGGCTGAGAGGAGTGGGTGGTGCTCGTGGTGACCATGCATAGTATTTACCTTTATAGAAATATATCATCCATAATCCAGACCGTATGATTCCCTTCCTCGGGACAGACTCTGCTGACACACCCAGATACCAGAATGTACTGCCTGTAACCTGGACATCCCAGCTGTGAGTCCCTGAGTTAAAGCCCTCAGAGCCCAGGACAGAGGCCTGTTTATCAAGCCTCTCTGGGTTATCAGGAAGTTTCTGTCTCTCTCCTCCTCCTCTCACACTGGTCAGATCTTCAGACAGGAAGAGTCTTGGATGAGCAGTGTTTGGGTCCAGGATGAGAGGGGAGTAGGACACCATGTCCTTCATCTTGCTCCAGATGTTGAAGCTGAGGTTGCCCAGGTGTTTGGCCTGGTCTATCAGAGCTCCTGAAGGCAGCTGTGGAGCCTCCAGCAGGGGGCGCTGCAGCCTCTCCACTGCAGCCTTGTAGCTGTGCAGGAAGGAGACGTCTTCAGCTCTCAGCTCCTCCTCTGTGGCTCTGACTGTGTGTGAAAGAGCTGATATCTCTCTGCTCACATCCTCCATCTTCTCCTCCATCACCCTCCTCTTCTGCTCCTCTTCCTCCCTCAGTGCAGCCATCCTGGCCTCCTCTTCCTCTTCTAGAAACTGGTGAAGCTTCTTGAACTGCTGCTTAATCTGCGTCTCTGTGTGTTGAGCCTGGACCTTCAGGTGTCCTGCTGTTAGATCAAACTCCACTTTAACTTCTTCAAAGAGCTTCAGTTTCTCCTGAAAGGGCTGCAGAGCTTTCTGGATCTCCTCTCTGAGATCCTGAGCAGCTTCATCCATGGGTCTGATTCTGTGGTTGGTGTGTGTTCTTGAATCTCTGCAGACGAGACACACTGGCTGCTGATGGTCCAGACAGAAGAGTCTGAGTTTCTCAGAGTGCAGACTGCAGAGAGCCTCTGCAGGTCTCTGGTCTCTCTCCAGTAAGAAGGTCTCACACAGGTTCTTTAAAGACAGGTTACAGGGGGGTTTCCTTCTTGAAGATTCTGTCTTACAGACTGGACACTCTCGTGTTGGTTTCTCTCTCCACCAGGTCTGCAGACAGGCTTTACAGAAGCTGTGGCTGCAGGACAGAACAACAGGATCTCTAAAGACGTCCTTACAGACCGGACAGCAGAGATCTTCCTCTAACCTGGAAGCCATGTTGTCTCTGAGTGAAGCTGAAACACAGCAGACAGGAAGTACAGTCAGTCACGGCTCCCCTCCCCCTCCTCTACTAAGTGCTGTTTGGAGACTCACCTTCAGGGGGTGGAGGGTCCGCAGGTTGAAGCAGCAGTGTTGCAGTTTCCACTTTTCTCTCCGGTAGCTGAACTCAGAGGAAGTTGTTAGTTTGGTCTGAAGGTGAATGTGATCGTCTGTTTTTCAGTCCGTCTGTCTCTCTGCAGTGAGGAAGTGAAACAAACTGTTTCCTGGTTTGTCTCAGTGAGTCAGTGAGGGAGGAGTTCTGTCACGCCTCCTCTGCTGAACTCTGTCTCCTCTCATGTGACTCAGGGTGTGTCTCATCATTGCTGCATTGAAGTTGTAGTGGAGGAGTTAATAAACTCATGTTTCATTGGAGAGGGAAACAAGTCCGTCTCTTTGTGCGTATGGAGATTGGATGGCCCTGAGAAGAGACCCAGAAGTGTAAAGTAACTAAGTACATGTACTCAAGTACGGTACTTAAGTACAATGTTGAGGTACTTGTACTTTACTTGAGTATTTGCATTGTATGCTACTGTGTACTTCTACTCCTCTACAGTTCAGAGGTAAATGGTGTACTTCTACTCCACTACATGTATTCAACACCTTTAGTTACTTCACAGATGTGGATGAATGATGTGAAATATAATAAACTCTTAAATCAGACTTTAGTTCCACCTGGAGTAAATTCATAATGAATTACTTTACTAATACAAACTGTGGGGGAAACTTCTGAAGCATTTGGAGTCAGGACTCAGAGAGACACGAGGAGAGCTGGAGCTTTGATGGCAAACACTGACGGTTTATTCGGAGCTTCGGCCGGAGACATGTCACGGGCCACGAGTTGACCACCCGGTTCAGATGCCACAATCAATCCTGAAGAGCCCTCCTGTAGCTCCAGGTTTGAACTAGTGGCTCGGGGTCATCTACACCCCGAGAAGGATGTGTTCCAGGTGTCCCACAACAATAACTATCTCTGACCGAGAGCTGCCCGGTCATAAACTGGCAACAACAACAACAACAACAACAACAACAACATCAACAACTTGCTAGGGCAGCCCCTCCTTACGGGAGATAACGGCTGCTCAAGGCTGGGCAGCTGCGTCAGAGGGCGAAAGGTAAACATGTAGGCGAAATCATTCCCTGACACTAAGGAATATAAATGAAGCTTTGTTAAATAAAGGGTACATTTTATTTTTGATATTGTCTGTTAATATTTGTGTTGTTTTATCAGAAATATGACTTTGATCAACAATTGATAGATGATAATATGCATGTTTTTGGGGGGATTATAACGAGTTTCCAGAGGTCTTTGGATGTGAGTTTTAATAGCCTTCAAGGAGTCGTAGGATGTTTTGAAATGATTGAGTTTCCATGAGTTTTGAGATTACAATTTGGTGACTATAAATGAGTTTGTGTGAGATATTTGGGAGTTTCCTGGGAGGTGTGTGTGTGTGTGTGTGTGTGTGTGTGTGTGTGTGTGTTTACACTGTTTTCTCAAACAAAGCCCATGCAGTCTTGTCACACATGCTCACGTACAAACTCTCTGATGTGTTTCAGACTGAAGCCAGTCAATACACATTATTTAGACGTGGGTCGCCACACACACACACACACACACACACACACACACACACACACACACACATCAATCTACCTGCTCTTTGTTTTACAGCCCTCTGCAGGAACCGTATTTTAAACACACACACACAGTCTGTGATGAACAGGCTCACCAGGCGAGACCCTGAATATTTGTGGTAAAACTGCAGACATTTCCGATATCTGGCTTTCTTAAATGTCTGCAAACCATCTGTATGGTTAGAGAAACAATGTGTTATTGGCAGTGATTGATGTGTCATGGCTCTTAGGATGGCAATAACGGTCGCTCCACCACTTTGTTTTAGACAGAAATATCTAAAATGACCGTTAGCTTGTGGGTTGCAGCATAGCTGAGTGTCTGTTTTTAAATGGCAGCAAATCCTGGCTTTTTGATTTCATGGACTTTAATTGAATATTGGGACAAGACTGATTCTCCGGAGTGGGATTTGAACCCAATTCAAATGGGTTCAAATCTGTTTCTTGGATAAACTCGACATGCTTTATAATAGGCAGGTTTAAGACACTAAATAATCACATTTACATTCTCCTTTGGTACAGACTGATGTGTATCTTAGATTACTTAAAGTGGACCTATCATGCTATATTTGAAACATATATTGTAGGGTCATACTTATATAAAACATGTCTGTGAAGTTTTTTCAAAATACCAAACAGATCATGCATTTTAGCCACGCCTCATTTCGCTCTATAGAGAGAAGAAGTCCCTCCCCTTTCGGGAGCCGCCATGGGACCCCGGAAGCGGAAAAATATACAATGGAGAGAGAAAGGTTATCTTTTGATCCCGTTTGAATTGTGCCACGAATGACACATATGATGTTTGTCAATTTAAAAGAACATTTTGAAAGTCAAAAAAATAAAAATGTGTCGTAAAACTGTGAAGTTACACATTTGTTTGTGTGAAACCGCTCAGTGAACTACAGGTCTCTGGCCCCCACAACACGCGTCACCATCACAAAGACGGCCGTCACGTTAGCAAATTCCACCTGCTTCTTTCAGAATGAGGCGGAAAGTATAAAACGAGTTGAACATCACTACAAGTCTGGGCACGTTGAGAGCTGTACATACACGAAAGGGGAGTTAGTCGGTTCTGTAAGAGCAGCGGGACCGGCTTTACAAGGTTTCGGTGAGTAATATGTGTGCAATGTGTAACGTTAATGTCAGCTAGCTAACATTAGCTAACAAGGTACACTAACATGTTTTGTTTTAGTAACTAGTTTTCTCCTTAAGAACTTCGAGGTCTCTGTGTACGCTGTGGATAACATTAGTGTTCACAAGAACAAGGTACACTCCCGTGTTTTGTTTTAGTTGCTCTTCAGATTGAAGCGGCCAGTTTTATATCGACTATACTGTATGTGTGATCTCCTTTTACATCTCGTTGTGTCGTTTGAGTTTATCTGCTGTGTGTAGATTCAAGGGTTTGGTTATCTAGGCCCAGCTGTGTGTGACTCCCTCTGGTGCACTGGTATGTGTTTTCCTAATGTAGAGAGCATTGATGAATAAACTACACACTGAGTCTAGATCCTGACCAAATCCTTTTTTATTGTTGATCAAATGTTTTTCAAAAATGTATTCATACACATTTAGAAAAATACAATGTACAACCAATACAACAATCAGACAAGAAGACAACGCTATGGAAAAATAAACCCTCCCACCCCCAGATGCGGACCATCCTTGTATTATTGCTCATTCAATCTATTATAGCATGCTAACAAATGGTACTTACTTTATGTTTACAGATCTGCATGGGAGACGATGGCGCGATGCAGAGCGCTGTCTGTGATTGGGCACGGGGGATGTACAGATGTAGCCACGCTGCAGCATTGGCAATATTGATCAGCTCCACAGATGTCGAGTGCCAGTGGAGGAAGCCTGGCACTTAAAAACTAGTCCAGCCGGTGTCTCAACTTTACCAACAGCGAGAGGAGACATACAACCCACTGGCCAGAGACATCGCCACTGAGGATGTAGAGTGGTCTGCACTGAGGGGCGCACAGTGTGGCATGGCATGGCTTTTGTCACCTGAGCCAGAGCCGCGGCCTCAACATCAGGCCATTGTCACCGAGCTGGTGAAGGAGCATGGGGGTCGGGGGCTCAATGCGACTGAGCAGAGACTAGCAAGCTGCCATCCAGACAGCCACCGTAGGACAGCGGGCAAATCCTCAGTGGCAGTTACACAGGCGGGGCAGGTTGACAGCCAGCAATGTTGGTGCTGTGCTGCGGTCGGGACTTTCATCCACTCCATGCGCGTCCTTCATGAAGAGGGTGCTTGGGGGGTACAACTTGGACGGAGTCATGGCTGTCAACTGGGGTTGTAAACGAGGCCGAAGGGGGGAAGGCTTTGTGGAGGCCTATCAAGTGACAGTGTTGGAGTCTGGTCTCTTTGTGAGTGAGTCGGTGTGTTGGGAGCATCACCCGATGGACTTGTGCAGCCATCTGCCCTGCTGGAGGTGAAGTGTCCACACAGCCAGAGGAACATGACCATCGCGGAGGCAGTCCAGTTTCCATCCTTCTGTCTCCGTGAGGAGGGTGGGTCATATGTTCTCAAGGAGAATCACCCATACTGGCACCAGGTCCAAGGGCAGCTGCACATCACAGACCGGAGTCTCTGCTACTTTGTTGTGTGGACCACGAAGGAGGCGATCATCATCCCCATCCCCAAAGACCCTGCATGGCATGGAAATCTCCTCCTCCTGGAGAACTTCTACACCCAGCATGCTCCCTGTGTTGGCCAGTAGAGAGGAGGACATGTAAATAAACACACTCTTAACACCCTCTGACTCTGCGTTGTGTTTCCTATGTGTGATGGGGTGTTATGCCGAGGGAGGAAAACAGGACACAGCAGATTGTGGTGGAGATGCTGAGCAGTTATTTAATTGTTGCATGTAATTATTATTATACTGCGTGCTTCTTAGTTATTCCATCTTTTGCTGTAACATGGATCTGTATGTAACTCTATTTACTTGTTATCTACCACACTTCCTTCATTATACATGATGGTGTATATAGGATATATATATTTGTATACATATCTGTAAATTATATAATTTTATTTTTCGTATTTGGGATTGTTGGAAACGTCTTTTTGATCTCTGTCTATAAACACAAACTGAGTAAGATTGACAATAAAGTTGACTTTGAAAAATATATATATTCTTTATGAAAGTAGTTGACTGTTGGAGAAATGAATCCAAATGAAACGTTGGACTGAACTACAACTACGCCTTTAAATCTCTACGGACTGTTTTTCAGTGGGATGGCTAGTTCCTATCTTTAAACATTTATTAGTTTTTTCTCAGAACAGATTTGATTTTCTGAAGTTAATTTAACTTTGCCGACCATGTAAGGTCATTATTAAAAGGTACAATCAATTTGTTTAGGGTTGACTAAAATAATGAAAAACATTTCATTTGGATAATTTACTGACAGAATAAGAAACTCGATGATGCTCTACTCACCTGTTCCCTTTTTATAAAGTGAAACAGTTGAAATGATAGATTTTAGTAAACTTAAAAACAACCTTCTCCAAAAGCTATCAAGGAATATACCGAATACTTGTTTTAGAACTTTATTACATATTTTTTATATAAATAGTTTGAATGATCCATAATTGACAGAAGCGTGTGTTTATACTGACCGGTTACTCATATATTAATGTCTTTGTAACTTCAGTAAACCACTACCTCACTAGTTTCTCTCATTCATCACGGTTCAGTAAACTAAGTGATCCATGAACCAGTTTAATCATTATAATAACGTAGGATTGCAACTCTTTGAAACTGTGTGGCTCTTAAAAGAGCCGTTGTGTTTGGGTGTGCTGGTCTCAGGTCAGTCTAAGCCCTCTCTCAGCTGGATGTCCTTGGGCATGATGGTGAACCTCTTTGCTTGGTTCATCTTACTGGGGGGAGCTACATGGATGTGGGTGCAGTCCACAATCATTGTGCAGCTGAAGGCAGAATGAATTTATGATTGACTCAGAATGAAGCACAACTTCATGTCATACAATACATTGACTTTATTTGTAATTGTGTAAAAACATATGAGCATTGATTAGCAAGCAGGACCTGCAGGAACAGAGCGGTGATGGATGGAGCTGCTGGGAAGAGAGAAGAAGAAAACAGATCAACTTTATCAGATATTAAAAATTCAATTTCAAAACAAGTTGCCGCTCCTACAGTTTTCTAGTGTGTTAAGATGATTTCACATGACCTATGCAAACTATCACACTCAATACATGTGTGTCTCTGGGGGGTGCATTGTGCCTTTGATGTATATAAATAATATACCATAACCAAATACTATTACGTACAGTGGAAGTCAGGTTGCCAGAGCAGGTCAGTGTGCATGTTCCTCAACGTCTCAGCAGTTACAGGTGAGGTAAGGGAAATAAAAGAGAAAAAGGTCAGTAACAACACTTTAAAGTAACAACACTTTATATTATATTATAATAATTATCTCTCAGTAAGCACACAACTACTGTCTTTCCAACAAACAGATTGACTCACCCTCACTGTCACTGTCACTGTCATCACAATGATCACCCCTGCCTGCCTTCGACTCTCCCTGAACTGCTTCCTTAGCACCCGGTGGAGGGCGCAGTAGGCTACTCTTCAAATGTTTCACAAAATACTTACCATCATGACTACTCTTACTGTTTAACATTTTGGTTTACTTCATGTAATAAAATAATAACTTCATGGTAAGGCTACTAAAACTGACAAGGCTAAGTAATGCAATGCTAACTAACGTGCTCGCTACTCGTCGCTACTAGCTAGGTAGCTAACTTGACTATGTTCCATGCACAACATGTATCTATGATATTACCTGATATGTCTGATCCAGCGACTCCTGGTCCTTTCATCAGACGGGAAGCGATAGAACGAGCAAGTGGTGTGATCACTTGTGTGATTCCAACCTGGTACAAAGCACACAGGCATCTTGTAAAAGTGAACCAACCACTTGGAGCATTATCGCCTGTGACATCACTTACGCGACCCAGAATGGGATTTGGGATTTGTAGTCTTTGTAGTCGCGTATTTTTCATAGTCTTATATTTCAACAGTTGTACGACAAAATGTGACTTTTTTGACTTGGAAATGATTGTTTAAGATTGACAAACATCATATGTGTAGTTCGTGGCACAATTCAAACGGGATCAAAAGATACATTTTCTCTCTCCATTGAATTCAATGTATTATTTTTCGCTTCCGGGGTCCCATGGGCCGGAAGTAGATGGGCGTGACTTCGCCTCTCTATTTGCTCTTTCCAGCCCTGTTTTTGCTGATTCTGTTTTTGTGGCAGACTACAGCGCCCCTTACAGGCCTGGCATATGTACTACAGCGTCTCCAGCGCTTTCGAGCGGTCTCTCATTCCCCTGATAGGTGGAGAGTTGCCCATATAGGCGGAGCACCCCTTTTCTGATGTCAGAACAATTCAAATAATAATCAGCTCCGTTGCAGCCCCGTTTTTAGAGATTTGGGTACGGAGGAAAAGAGAGAGGGTTGAGTTTTCTGACACTTGGTGAGTTCCCTGACACACCGGGGACACATATTCATTTATAAAAGACGTACAAAAGTGCATTTTGCATGATTGGTCACCTTTAAAGAAAGTGCCCTAAAATGTTTATGGTCGACTGACTTTTTCTCAAGAACCACCAGCAGTTCAAGATTTGTTCTCCTATTCTGAGAAAGATTTCAACATCTACAGAACAGATGGGCACATATTTTGAAACAAGGTTTACTAATGATCAAATTTGGTACGTGGTAAACAATAAACATCTGGTTAAAAAGCTGTCAGGAGTGGGAGTTGAACCCACGCCTCCAATTGGAGACCAGAAGTCCCTTTGATCAGGAAGGAGTCGATCCTTGAGTCTGGCGCCTTAGACCACTCGGCCATCCTGACTACTGCTTTAACCATTTTCTGTCTCACTTAAGGCAAAATTGTTTATAATTGCGAGGTTTAAGTCACTAAATAATCGATGATTCTTTGGTACCAAAATCTCTGTTTCAATCACTATTGGGTGTTTCTCAATGTCGAGTATGCTTGCTTGGTAGCACATGTCTTCCGAGTCACTTGCTTCAGAAGCGAGGCAAGAATACTTGGATCAGGCTAGCAAGTGTGCAGGTGTGCGTCATATGAGAGGCCCCGCCTTACATTTTCCTCCACAGATTTGGGGAAATTGTTCCGTGTGCAAAGCATTGTGGGGATTTTAAGACCGTGGAGTCTACACATGTGCAGCCTCGAAATTTCTCGCTACCAAGTACGCTGGGCTCGGTAGAATTCCAAGTATGCTGGACATTGGAACAGTCCTTCGGCGGCACTCTATGACGTAGTATAGTACTTCTTATCTTACTTAAATATCTGATCAGCTGAACCAGGCAAAACTACAGTTACTAATCTACTTGGTTTTCCATTTATACAGGCAATTAGATAATGACAAATATGATATAATTACTTTAACCAGTTTTGGTCTTTAAAACTGTAACATCATTGAAGATCGTGATCATTGTTCTCACGTCCAGGAGGAAGTTAAAAAGAGACAGTGTAGTCTCGAAAAGGTTAAAAATGGGTAATTTAATAAAGTAACGTGGTTTTGAAACAAACAGAGCAAATCAGGAACATAGCGCCATGTTCGTGAGGGAGGGAAGAAGAGAGAGCGATTCTCCGGGGGTCCTCTATCCTCAAGTTCTTCTGTGTCTGATATCGCGTAAATCAGAGGGTTTAGACGCTGTGTGTTCATTGTATAACTCCACACGCCTTTTCTCCTCGTATTCTCATTCATAACTTTTTATCTAAAGCATTTTAACGGCTAATCATTATAACGGCTAATCATTGCTAGCGTGAAACCGGAAGTGACGTCATTGTAAACAACGGAGACGCCTTTCAAAAAAGCTTTTCAAAATAAAACTGTACATTAATTTAACATTCAGCAATAACGTTAGCCACAAGCTAATGCTAACCAGAAAGTATTTTCAGAATAAAACAGTTTTAAGCTTACAGTATGTTTAAACTAAATTACATCATTTAGACATTAATTTTAATTTCTTACACTCTATAAATGGAGAAAACTGAGTTCTACATTAAAGGCGATACACCTGAAACGATCATCTCTCTAACATCACACGTCTTAATCTCCTTTGTTTGACGTTTGTTTTCTGTTGTTTCTTCAGATATCTCTTTATCTCTCGCCGTCACACACACAGCCTTAAGAGCAATCTGCCCTCAGTCACAGTGTAATGCTGACCTTCACACACACCAGAGGGTCAGTTCAATCATGTATATCTATTTTCAATGATCTGTGTAGTGGTCAGAACAACACAGCACACTCGTTAAAAACAATCTGTGAAACCAAGAACCATCAAATCACTTTCCTGTGAAGAGAAATACATGCTTTTAATTGAATGTACTGTTCAGTATTAAAGAATCAACATTTACCCAACATCTCTTTGTCAATTGAAGGAGAAAGATGGAAAGAAGATGGAACAAAATCCATGTGCTCTACAAAGCCAATACATCATTTAAATGGAATATCTATGCCAAGAAAAATAAAGTATTTCTGAACTGCATGGACCCTTCAGCTGCTGCATTATAACAAATGCATTGTATGCAGCATGTCATCATTCAAACAGACAGACCGTTATTTAAATTCTAGAAGGGATTTCAAGGTTTCCAACAAACCCACAGACTTTAAGTCAGGCTGAACGTTGCCTAAAGTGCTGCAAAGAACATTGAGATTATTCCACGCTATGCCGGGCTGCGGTGGTTTGATTTTCGATATTTCATTCAATGAAGAATGATAGCGCTTTGGAATAAGAATATACATACTTTATAGTGAACAGTATTGTTTTTACAGTCGGTAAATTACAGTTGGCAAAGTAAAATGCACGGTTGAAAGTTACTCAAATACATTTAGTGAGGAGTGGGATTTGAACCCACGCCTCCAATCGGAGACCAGAAGTCCCTTTGATCAGGAAGGAGTCGAACCTTGAGTCAGGCGCCTTAGACCACTCGGCCATCCTGACTACTATTGGTCGTTTTCTGAATGTATTGAAACAATGAATTGGGTTTTACCGCCATAGCAGACACAAACGTCCATTTGAACCAATGACCTACTCCAGTTCAAAATGAGACCAAACATCGCTTTGGATTACAGTTTCTGAGGCTGGTTTTTAGCCTAGACTATTCACAACGTTTATTTTTTCTACCACCAAAACAAGAAAAGTAAGAATCTAGCAGTTACATAAGGGTATAAAACATTCACCACAACCATTGGAGGATATGTTTGAGGTAAACATTCCTAAATGAGAACAAAAAATATAAGTTTGCTGGTTTTAATAGAATTCAAGATACCTACAAGCAGACACATTATCTTCCCTCAGGCTAAAAACAGGCAGAGAAAACAACACACACACACACACACACACACACACACACACTCACACACACACACTCAGAGTGCGAGTGCCACCGTGTGTCAGTCATGTTGTACTGATGAACTCATTAAGTGTTTAAATGACTTATAAGTGACAGTGTGTGTGTGTGTGTGTGTGTGTGGTGTGTGTGTGTGTGTGTGTGTGTGTGTGTGTGTGTGTGTGTGTGTGTGTGTGTGTGTGTGTGTGTGTGTGTTGTGTGTGTGTGTGTGTGTGTGTGTGATGGTTTGCAGGGTTCACTGGTTGTCTAAGTGAGCTGTTAAACACGGTGTTGGGATGAGCAGGCGGACAGGAGGTGCTGCAGAGGTCAGTGAATTATCAAATATCTAATGATCCTGTTTATCTCTACCTGCTCTGATCCACTGTCACACACACCTTCAGTGGTAATATCTTCACTTCCTCCACAGTTAAAATGTATGGAAACATCCTCTCAGTGAAATTGTGTGTGAAGGTGTGTATGAGTGTGTTAGTGTCAGGATCAGAGAACGACAACACTCCTCTGTTCCAGTCCAGATTAACTCTGACCCTCTGGAGCTTCTTCTTCAGGCTGAGAGGAGTGGATGCTGCTGGTGGTGACAATGTTTCGTATTTACCGTCATAGAAATATATCATCCATAATCCAGACCGTATGATTCCCTTCCTCGGGACAGACTCTGCTAACACACCCAGTAACCAGAATGTACTGCCTGTAACCTGGACATCCCAGCTGTGAGTCCCTGAGTTAAAGCCCTCAGAGCCCAGGACAGAGCGGTGTTTATCAAACCTCTCTGGGTTATCAGGAAGTTTCTGTCTCTCTCCTCCTCGTCTCACTCTGGTCAGATCTTCAGACAGGAAGAGTCTTGGATCAGCAGTGTTTGGGTCCAGGATGAGAGGAGAGTAGGACACCATGTCCTTCATCTTGCTCCAGATGTTGAAGCTGAGGTTGCCCAGGTGTTTGGCCTGGTCTATCAGAGCTCCTGAGGGCAGCTGTGGAGCCTCCAGCAGGGGGCGCTGCAGCCTCTCCACTGCAGCCTTGTAGCTGTGCAGGAAGGAGACGTCTTCAGCTCTCAGCTCCTCCTCTGTGGCTCTGACTGTGTGTGAAAGAGCTGCTATCTCTCTGCTCACAGCCTCCATCTTCTCCTCCATCACTCTCCTCTTCTGCTCCTCTTCCTCCCTCAGTGCAGCCATCCTGGCCTCCTCTTCCTCTTCTAGAAACTGGTGAAGCTTCTTGAACTGCTCCTTAATCTGCGTCTCTGTGTGTTGAGCCTGGACCTTCAGGTGTCCTGCTGTTAGATCAAACTCCTCTTTAACTTCTTCAAAGAGCTTCAGTTTCTCCTGAAAGGGCTGCAGAGCTTTCTGGATCTCCTCTCTGAGATCCTGAGCAGCTTCATCCATGGGTCTGATTCTGTGGTTGGTGTGTGTTCTTGAATCTCTGCAGACGAGACACACTGGCTGCTGATGGTCCAGACAGAAGAGTCTGAGTTTCTCAGAGTGCAGACTGCAGAGAGGCTCTGCAGGTCTCTGGTCTCTCTCCAGTAAGAAGGTCTCACACAGGTTCTTTAAAGACAGGTTACAGGGGGGTTCACCTTTTGAAGATCTTCTCTTACAGACTGGACACTCCTTTACTTCTTTCCCCGTCCACCAGGTCTGCAGACAGGCTTTACAGAAGCTGTGGCTGCAGGACAGAACAACAGGATCTCTAAAGACGTCCTTACAGACCGGACAGCAGAGATCTTCCTCTAACCTGGAAGCCATGTTGTCTCTGAGTGAAGCTGAAACACAGCAGACAGGAAGTACAGTCAGTCACGGCTCCCCTCCCCCTCCTCTACTAAGTGCTGTTTGGAGACTCACCTTCAGGGGGTGGAGGGTCCGCAGGTTGAAGCAGCAGTGTTGCAGTTTCCACTTTTCTCTCCTGTAGCTGAAGTCAGAGGAAGTTGTTAGTTTGGTCTGAAGGTGAATGTGATCGTCTGTTTTTCAGTCCGTCTGTCTCTCTGCAGTGAGGAAGTGGAACAAACTGTTTCCTGGTTTGTCTCAGTGAGTCAGTGAGGGAGGAGTTCTGTCACGCCTCCTCTGCTGAACTCTGTCTCCTCTCATGTGACTCAGGGTGTGTCTCATCATTGCTGCATTGAAGTTGTAGTGGAGGAGTTCATAAACTCATGTTTCATTGGAGAGGGAAACAAGTCCGTCTCTTTGTGCGTACGGAGATTGGATGGCCCTGAGAAGAGACCCAGAAGTGTAAAGTAACTAAGTACATGTACTCAAGTACGGTACTTAAGTACAATGTTGAGGTACTTGTACTTTACTTGAGTATTTGCATTGTATGCTACTGTGTACTTCTACTCCTCTACAGTTCAGAGGTAAATGGTGTACTTCTACTCCACTACATGTATTCAACACCTTTAGTTACTTCACAGATGTGGATGAATGATGTGAAATATAATAAACTCTTAAATCAGACTTTAGTTCCACCTGGAGTAAATTCATAATGAATTACTTTACTAATACAAACTGTGGGGGAAACTTCTGAAGCATTTGGAGTCAGGACTCAGAGAGACACGAGGAGAGCTGGAGCTTTGATGGCAAACACTGACGGTTTATTCGGAGCTTCGGCCGGAGACATGTCACGGGCCACGAGTTGACCACCCGGTTCAGATGCCACAATCAGTCCTGAAGAGCCCTCCTGTAGCTCCAGGTTTGAACTAGTGGCTCGGGGGCATTTACACCCCGAGAAGGATGTGTTCCAGGTGTCCCACAACAATAACTATCTCTGACCGAGAGTTGCCCGGTCATAAACTGGCAACAACAACAACAACAACAACAACAACAACAACAACTTGCTAGGGCAGCCCCTCCTTACGGGAGATAACGGCTGCTCAAGGCTGGTCGCTGCGTCAGAGGGCGAAAGGTAAACATGTAGGCGAAATCATTCCCTGACACTAAGGAATATAAATGAAGCTTTGTTAAATAAAGGGTACATTTTATTTTTGATATTGTCTGTTAATATTTGTGTTGTTTTATCAGAAATATGACTTTGATCAACAATTGATAGATGATAATATGCATGTTTTTGGGGGGATTATAACGAGTTTCCAGAGGTCTTTGGATGTGAGTTTTAATAGCCTTCAAGGAGTCGTAGGATGTTTTGAAATGATTGAGTTTCCATGAGTTTTGAGATTACAATTTGGTGACTATAAATGAGTTTGTGTGAGATATTTGGGAGTTTCCTGGGAGGTGTGTGTGTGTGTGTGTGTGTGTGTGTGTGTTTACACTGTTTTCTCAAACAAAGCCCATGCAGTCTTGTCACACAAGCTCACGTACAAACTCTCTGATGTGTTTCAGACTGAAGCCAGTCAATACACATTATTTAGACGTGGGTCGCCACACACACACACACACACACACACACACACACACACACACACATCAATCTACCTGCTCTTTGTTTTACAGCCCTCTGCAGGAACCGTATTTTAAACACACACACAGTCTGTGATGAACAGGCTCACCAGGCGAGACCCTGAATATTTGTGGTAAAACTGCAGACATTTCCGATATCTGGCTTTCTTAAATGTCTGCAAACCATCTGTATGGTTAGAGAAACAATGTGTTATTGGCAGTGATTGATGTGTCATGGCTCTTAGGATGGCAATAACGGTCGCTCCACCACTTTGTTTTAGACAGAAATATCTAAAATGACCGTTAGCTTGTGGGTTGCAGCATAGCTGAGTGTCTGTTTTTAAATGGCAGCAAATCCTGGCTTTTTAATTGAATATTTGGGACAAGACTGATTCTCCGGAGTGGGATTTGAACCCAATTCAAATGGGTTCAAATCTGTTTCTTGGATAAACTCGACATGCTTTATAATAGGCAGGTTTAAGACACTAAATAATCACATTTACGTTCTCCTTTGGTACAGACTGATGTGTATCTTAGATTACTTAAAGTGGACCCATCATGCTATATTTGAAACATATATTGTAGGGCCATACCTATATAAAACATGTCTGTGAAGTTTTTTTCAAAATACCAAACAGATCATGCATTTTAGCCACGCCTCATTTCGCTCTATAGAGAGGCGAAGTCCCTCCCCTTTCGGGAGCCGCCATGGGACCCCGGAAGCGGAAAGATATACATTGAAGTCAATGGAGAGAGAAAGGTTATCTTTTGATCCCGTTTGAATTGTGCCACGAATGACACATATGATGTTTTTCAATTTAAAAGAACATTTTGAAAGTCAAAAAAATAAAAATGTGTCGTAAAACTGTGAAGTTACACATTTGTTTGTGTGAAACCGCTCAGTGAACTACAGGTCTCTGGCCCCCACAACACGCGTCACCATCACAAAGACGGCCGTCACGTTAGAACATTCCACCTGTTTCTTTCAGAATGAGGCGGAAAGTATAAAACGAGGTGAACATCACTACAAGTCTGGGCACGTTGAGAGCTGTACATACACGAAAGGGGAGTTAGTCGGTTCTGTAAGAGCAGCGGGACCGGCTTTACAAGGTTTCGGTGAGTAATATGTGTGCAATGTGTAACGTTAATGTCAGCTAGCTAACATTAGCTAACAAGGTACACTAACGTGTTTTGTTTTAGTAACTAGTTTTCTCCTTAAGAACTTTGAGGTCTCTGTGTATGCTGTGGATAACATTAGTGTTCACAAGAACAAGGTACACTCCCGTGTTTTGTTTTCGTTGCCCTTCAGATTGAAGCGGCCAGTTTTATATCGACTATACTGTCTGTGTGATCTCCTTTTACATCTCGTTGTGTCGTTTGAGTTTATCTGCTGTGTGTAGATTCAAGGGTTTGGTTATCTAGGCCCAGCTGTGTGTGACTCCCTCTGGTACACTGGTATGTGTGTTCCTAATGTAGAGAGCATTGATTAATTAATAAACTACACACTGAGTCTCGATCCTGACCAAATCCTTTTTTATTGTTGATCAAATGTTTTTCAAAAATGTATTCATACACATTTAGAAAAATACAATGTACAACCAATACAACAATCAGACAAGAAGACAACGCTATGGAAAAATAAACCCTCCCACCCCCAGATGCGGACCATCCTTGTATTATTGCTCATTCAATCTATTATAGCATGCTAACAAATGGTACTTACTTTATGTTTACAGATCTGCATGGGAGACGATGGCGCGATGCAGAGCGCTGTCTGTGATTGGGCACGGGGGATGTACAGATGTAGCCACGCTGCAGCATTGGCAATATTGATCAGCTCCACAGATGTTGAGTGCCAGTCGAGGAAGCCTGGCACTTAAAAACTAGTCCAGCCGGTGTCTCAACTTTACCAACAGCGAGAGGAGACATACAACCCACTGGCCAGAGACATCGCCACTGAGGATGTAGACTGGTTCAGGTCTGCACTGAGGGGCGCACAGTGTGGCATGGCATGGCTTTTGTCCTCTGAGCCAGAGCCGCGGCCTCAACATCAGGCCATTGTCACCGAGCTGGTGAAGGAGCATGGGGGTCGGGGGCTCAATGCGACTGAGCAGAGACTAGCAAGCTGCCATCCAGACAGCCACCTTAGGACAGCGGGCAAATCCTCAGTGGCAGTTACACAGGCGGGGCAGGTTGACAGCCAGCAATGTTGGTGCTGTGCTGCGGTCGGGACTTTGATCCACTCCATGCGCGTCCTTCATGAAGAGGGTGCTTGGGGGGTACAACTTGGACGGAGTCATGGCTGTCAACTGGGGTTGTAAACGAGGCCGAAGGGGGGGAAGGCTTTGTGGAGGCCTATCAAGTGACAGTGTTGGAGTCTGGTCTCTTTGTGAGTGAGTCGGTGTGTTGGGAGCATCACCCGATGGACTTGTGCAGCCATCTGCCCTGCTGGAGGTGAAGTGTCCACACAGCCAGAGGAACATGACCATCGCGGAGGCAGTCCAGTTTCCATCCTTCTGTCTCCGAGAGGAGGGTGGGTCAATCACCCATACTGGCACCAGGTCCAAGGGCAGCTGCACATCACAGACCGGAGTCTCTGCTACTTTGTTGTGTGGACCACGAAGGAGGCGAACATCATCCCCAAAGACCCTGCATGGCATGGAAATCTCCTCCTCCTGGAGAACTTCTACACCCAGCATGCTCCCTGTGTTGGCCAGTAGAGAGGAGGACATGTAAATAAACATACTCTTAACACCCTCGGACTCTGCGTTGTGTTTCCTATGTGTGATGGGGTGTTATGCCGAGGGAGGAAAACAGGACACAGCAGATTGTGGTGGAGATGCTGAGCAGTTATTTAATTGTTGCATGTAATTATTATTATACTGCGTGCTTCTTAGTTATTCCATCTTTTGCTGTAACATGGATCTGTATGTAACTCTATTTACTTGTTAGCTACCACACTTCCTTCATTATACATGATGGTGTATATAGGATATATATATTTGTATACATATCTGTAAATTATATAATTTTATTTTTCGTATTTGGGATTGTTGGAAACGTCTTTTTGATCTCTCTATAAACACAAACTGAGTAAGATTGACAATAAAGTTGACTTTGAAAAATATATATATTCTTTATGAAAGTAGTTGCCTGCTGGAGAAATGAATCCAAATGAAACGTTGGACTGAACTGCAACTACGCCTTTAAATCTCTACGGACTGTTTTTCAGTGGGATGGCTAGTTCCTATCTTTAAACATTTATTAGTTTTTTCTCAGAACAGATTTGATTTTCTGAAGTTAATTTAACTTTGCTGACCATGTAAGGTCATTATTAAAAGATACAATCAATTTGTTTAGGGTTGACTAAAATAATGAAAAACATTCATTTGGATAATTTACTGACAGAATAAGAAACTCGATGATGCTCTACTCACCTGTTCCCTTTTTATAAAGTGAAACAGTTGAAATGATAGATTTTAGTAAACTTAAAAACAACCTTCTCCAAAAGCTATCAAGGAATATACCGAATACTTGTTTTAGAACTTTATTACATATTTTTTATATAAATAGTTTGAATGATCCATAATTGACAGAAGCGTGTGTTTACACTGACCGGTTACTCATATATTAATGTCTTTGTAACTTCAGTAAACCACTACCTCACTAGTTTCTCTCATTCATCACGGTTCAGTAAACTAAGTGATACATGAACCAGTTTAATCATTATAATAACGTAGCATTGCAACTCTTTGAAACTGTGTGGCTCTTAAAAGAGCCGTTGTGTTTGGGTGTGCTGGTCTCAGGTCAGTCTAAGCCCTCTCTCAGCTGGATGTCCTTGGGCATGATGGTGACCCTCTTTGCTTGGTTCATCTTACTGGGGGGAGCTACATGGATGTGGGTGCAGTCCACAATCATTGTGCAGCTGAAGGCAGAATGAATTTATGATTGACTCAGAATGAAGCACAACTTCATGTCATACAATACATTGACTTTATTTGTAATTGTGTAAAAACATATGAGCATTGATTAGCAAGCAGGGCCTGCAGGAACAGAGCGGTGATGGATGGAGCTGGGAAGAGAGAAGAAGAAAACAGATCAACTTTATCAGATATTAAAAATTCAATTTCAAAACAAGTTGCCGCTCCTACAGTTTTCTAGTGTGTAAAGATGATTTCACATGACCTATGCAAACTATCACACTCAATACATGTGTGTCTCTGGGGGGTGCATTGTGCCTTTGATGTATATAAATAATATACCATAACCAAATACTATTACGTACAGTGGAAGTCAGGTTGCCAGAGCAGGTCAGTGTGCATGTTCCTCAACGTCTCAGCAGTTACAGGTGAGGTAAGGGAAATAAAAGAGAAAAAGGTCAGTACACTTTAAAGTAACAACACTTTAAAGTAACAACACTTTGAATAATTATCTCTTCTAACAATTTTCTCTCAGTAAGCACACACCGACTGTCTTTCCAACAAACAGATTGACTCCCCCTCACTGTCACTGTCATCACCCCTGCCTGCCTTCCACTCTCCCTGAACTGCTTCCTTAGCACCCGGTGGAGGGCGCAGTAGGCTACTCTTCAAATGTTTCACAAAATACTTACCATCATGACTACTCTTACTGTTTAACATTTTGGTTTACTTCATGTAATAAAATAATAACTTCATGGTAAGGCTACTAAAACTGACAAGGCTAAGTAATGCAATGCTAACTAACGTGCTCGCTACTCGTCGCTACTAGCTAGGTAGCTAACTTGACTATGTTCCATGCACAACATGTATCTATGATATTACCTGATATGTCTGATCCAGCGACTCCTGGTCCTTTCATCAGACGGGAAGCGATAGAACGAGCAAGTGGTGTGATCACTTGTGTGATTCCAACCTGGTACAAAGCACACAGGCATCTTGTAAAAGTGAACCAACCACTTGGAGCAACTTGGAGCATTATCGCCTGTGACATCACTTACGCGACCCATAATGGGATTTGGGATTTGTAGTCTTTGTAGTCGCGTATTTTTCATAGTCTTATATCTCAACAGTTGTACGACAAAATGTGACTTTTTTGACTTGGAAATGATTGTTTAAGATTGACAAACATCATATGTGTAGTTCGTGGCACAATTCAAACGGGATCAAAAGATACGTTTTCTCTCTCCATTGAATTCAATGTATTATTTTTCGCTTCCGGGGTCCCATGGGCCGGAAGTAGATGGGCGTGACTTCGCCTCTCTATTTGCTCTTTCCAGCCCTGTTTTTGCTGATTCTGTTTTTGTGGCAGACTACAGCGCCCCTTACAGGCCTGGCATATGTACTACAGCGTCTCCAGCGCTTTCAAGCGGTCTCTCATTCCCCTGATAGGTGGAGAGTTGCCCATATAGGCGGAGCACCCCTTTTCTAATGTCAGAACAATTCAAATAATAATCAGCTCCGTTGCAGCCCCGTTTTTAGAGATTTGGGTACGGAGGAAAAGAGAGAGGGTTGAGTTTTCTGACACTTGGTGAGTTCCCTGACACACCGGGGACACATATTCATTTATAAAAGACGTACAAAAGTGCATTTTGCATGATTGGTCACCTTTAAAGAAAGTTTCCTAAAATGTTTATGGTCGACTGACTTTTTCTCAAGAACCACCAGCAGTTCAAGATTTGTTCTCCTATTCTGAGAAAGATTTCAACATCTACAGAACAGATGGGCACATATTTTGAAACAAGGTTTACTAATGATCAAATTTGGTACGTGGTAAACAATAAACATCTGGTTAAAAAGCTGTCAGGAGTGGGAGTTGAACCCACGCCTCCAATTGGAGACCAGAAGTCCCTTTGATCAGGAAGGAGTCGATCCTTGAGTCTGGCGCCTTAGACTGCTCGGCCATCCTGACTACTGCTTTAACCATTTTCTGTCTCACTTAAGGCAAAATTGTTTATAATTGCGAGGTTTAAGTCACTAAATAATCGATGATTCTTTGGTACCAAAATCTCTGTTTCAATCACTATTGGGTGTTTCTCAATGTCGAGTATGCTTGCTTGGTAGCACATGTCTTCCGAGTCACTTGCTTCAGAAGCGAGGCAAGAATACTTGGATCAGGCTAGCAAGTGTGCAGGTGTGCGTCATATGAGAGGCCCCGCCTTACATTTTCCTCCACAGATTTGGGGAAATTGGTCCGTGCGCAAAGCATTGTGGGGATTTTAAGACCGTGGAGTCTACACATGTGCAGCCTCGAAATTTCTCGCTACCAAGTACGCTGGGCTCGGTAGAATTCCAAGTATGCTGGACATTGGAACAGTCCTTCGGCGGCACTCTATGACGTGGTATAGTACTTCTTATCTTACTTAAATATCTGATCAGCTGAACCAGGCAAAACTACAGTTACTAATCTACTTGGTTTTCCATTTATACAGGCAATTAGATAATGACAAATATGATATAATTACTTTAACCAGTTTTGGTCTTTAAAACTGTAACATCATTGAAGATCGTGATCATTGTTCTCACGTCCAGGAGGAAGTTAAAAAGAGACAGTGTAGTCTTGAAAAGGTTACAAATGGGTAATTTAATAAAGTAACGTGGTTTTGAAACAAACAGAGCAAATCAGGAACATAGCGCCATGTTCGCGAGGGAGGGAAGAAGAGAGAGCGATTCTCCGGGGGTCCTCCATCTAGGGTTGCCAACCGTCCCGTATTAGCCGGGACGCCCCGTATTTGAGCCAAAAGGGGCGTGTCCCGTACGGGACTTTGTTTGTCCCGGACTCCCGTGTAAAGGGAAAAATAAAAAATATGTTTCTGTTTGCGCGCAATTCAGTGTGTCTGGCTGCGTGCCTGTGTGTTTGTGTGCTGTATCCAAAGGGCACTAGGACCGCTCAGTTGACAGGGCAGGCACAATGCTCGCACGTGTGTGTGTGTGTGTGTGTGTGTGCGGCGGGCGCGGCATCATTGTTTGTGTGGCATGTCAGCCTGTTCAGTCGTGTGGGAAAATGAGCCCTGCCGGTGGAGGAGGTGATAATGAAAGAGGAGAAGAGAGAGAGGATGTGGTTCTGGGCCCTGGCCCTTCTAAAAAGAAAAGACTTGTGTCTTACAACAAACAGTGGGAAGAAAAACACAATTGGGTAAAGCTCGTGAGTGGAGGTCTGTCTCGGGTCTTCTGCACCTTGTGTCGGATGGAGTTTTCAATAGGTCACGGTAACAGCATGCTGGCACAGAAATGCACAAGCGAGCAACACAAAATAAAGGTGCATCAAATATAACTAAATTCTTCGGCAGTTCAACTGCAGAACAAGACAAACTTGCTGCATGTGAGGTAACATCAGTGTATCACACAGTTAAGCATGGACTGCAGTAATAAGCGGGCAAGTGCCATGTTTAGTGATTCCAACAAAGAAAATGCAATGTGGAAGAACAAAGGCTGAGATGATAACAGCCAATGTGCTTGGCCCCAAAACTGTTCGGGATATTCTAAAAGAGCTGTGTCCTCCTCCCACCGAGGTCGCAGCATGTGCGGAGGTGGAGTAACTAAAAAAGTAACTAAATCCGCCAGACACCCGAAAATCTTTGGGCGCACGCGCGCGGGGGACACATGCATGTGTCCCGTTTCTCCATTTCTGGAAGTTGGCAACCCTACCTCCATCCTCGAGCTCTTCTGTGTCTGATATCGCGTAAATCAGAGGGTTTAGACGTTGTGTGTTCATTGTATAACTCCACACGCCTTTTCTCCTCGTATTCTCATTCATGACTTTTTATCTAAAGCATTTTAACCGCTGTAATCATTGCTAGCGTGAAACCGGAAGTGAAGTCATTGTAAACACCGGAGACGCCTTTCAAAAAAGCTTTTCAAAATAAAACTGTACATTAATTTAACATTCAGCAATAACGTTAGCCACAAGCTAATGCTAACCAGAAAGTATTTTCAGAATAAAACAGTTTTAAGCTTACAGTATGTTTAAACTAAATTACATCATTTAGACATTAGTTTTAATTTCTTACACTCTATAAATGGAGAAAACTGAGTTCTACATCAAAGGCGATACACCTGAAACGATCATCTCTCTAACATCACACGTCTTAATCTCCTTTGTTTGACGTTTGTTTTCTGTTGTTTCTTCAGATATCTCTTTATCTCTCGCCGTCACACACACAGCCTTAAGAGCAATCTGCCCTCAGTCACAGTGTAATGCTGACCTTCACACACACCAGAGGGTCAGTTCAATCATGTATATCTATTTTCAATGATCTGTGTAGTGGTCAGAACAACACAGCACACTCGTTAAAAACAATCTGTGAAACCAAGAACCATCAAATCACTTTCCTGTGAAGAGAAATACATGCTTTTAATTGGATGTACTGTTCAGTATTAAAGAATCAACATTTACCCAACATCTCTTTGTCAATTGAAGGAGAAAGATGGAAAGAAGATGGAACAAAATCCATGTGCTCTACAAAGCCAATACATCATTTAAATGGAATATCTATGCCAAGAAAAATACGGTTGAAAGTTACTCAAATACATTTAGTGAGGAGTGGGATTTGAACCCACGCCTCCAATCGGAGACCAGAAGTCACTTTGATCAGGAAGGAGTCGAACCTTGAGTCAGGCGCCTTAGACCACTCGGCCATCCTGACTACTATTGGTCGTTTTCTGAATATATTGAAACAATGAATTGGGTTTTACCGCCATAGCAGACACAAACGTCCATCCATTTGAACCAATGACCTGCTCCAGTTCAAAATGAGACCAAACATCGCTTTGGATTACAGTTTCTGAGGCTGGTTTTTAGCCGAGACTATTCACAACGTTTATTTTTCCTACCACCAAAACAAGAAAAGTAAGAATCTAGCAGTTACATAAGGGTATAAAACATTCACCACAACCATTGGAGGATATGTTTGAGGTAAACATTCCTAAATGAGAACAACAAATATAAGTTTGCTGGTTTTAATAGAATTCAAGATACCTACAAGCAGACACATTATCTTCCCTCAGGCTAAAAACAGGCAGAGAAAACAACACACACACACACACACACATACACACACACTCACTCAGAGTGCGAGTGCCACCGTGTGTCAGTCATGTTGTACTGATGAACTCATTAAGTGTTTAAATGACTTATAAGTGACAGTGTTTGTGTGTGTGTGTGTGTGTGTGTGTGTGTGTGTGTGTGTGTGTGTGTGTGTGTGTGTGTGTGTGTGTGTGTGTGTGTGTGTGTGTGTGTCTGTGATGGTTTGCAGGGTTCACTGGTTGTCTAAGTGAGCTGTTAAACACGGTGTTGGAATGAGCAGGCGGACAGGAGGTGCTGCAGAGGTCAGTGAATTATCCCTTTAAGAGATAAACATCAAATATCTAATGATCCTGTTTATCTCTACCTGCTCTGATCCACTGTCACACACACCTTCAGTGGTAATATCTTCACTTCCTCCACAGTTAAAATGTATGGAAACATCCTCTCAGTGAAATTGTGTGTGAAGGTGTGTATGAGTGTGTTAGTGTCAGGATCAGAGAACGACAACACTCCTCTGTTCCAGTCCAGATTAACTCTGACCCTCTGGAGGTCCGTCAGGCTGAGAGGAGTGAGTGGTGCTGGTGGTGACCATGCATAGTATTTACCTCTAAAGAAACCTATCATCCATAATCCAGACTGTATGATTCCCTTCCTCGGGACAGACTCTGCTGACACACCCAGTAACCAGCATGTACTGCCTGTAACCTGGACATCCCAGCTGTGAGTCCCAGAGTTAAAGCCCTCAGAGCCCAGGACAGAGGCCTGTTTATCAAACCTCTCTGGGTTATCAGGAAGTTTCTGTCTCTCTCCTCTTGCTCTCACTCTGGTCAGATCTTCAGACAGGAAGAGTCTTGGACCAGCAGTGTTTGGGTCCAGGATGAGAGGAGAGTAGGACACCATGTCCTTCATCTTGCTCCAGATGTTGAAGCTGAGGTTGCCCAGGTGTTTGGCCTGGTCTATCAGAGCTCCTGAGGGCAGCTGTGGAGCCTCCAACAGGGGGCGCTGCAGCCTCTCCACTGCAGCCTTGTAGCTGTGTAGGAAGGAGACGTCTTCAGCTCTCAGCTCCTCCTCTGTGGCTCTGACTGTGTGTGAAAGAGCTGATATCTCTCTGCTCACAGCCTCCAGCTTCTCCTCCATCACCCTCCTCTTCTGCTCCTCTTCCTCCCTCAGTGCAGCCATCCTGGCCTCCTCTTCCTCTTCTAGAAACTGGTGAAGCTTCTTGAACTGCTCCTTAATCTGCGTCTCTGTGTGTTGAGCCTGGACCTTCAGGTGTCTTGCTGTTTGATCAAACTCCACTTTAACTTCTTCAAAGAGCTTCAGTTTCTCCTGAAAGGGCTGCAGAGCTTTCTGGATCTCCTCTCTGAGATCCTGAGCAGCTTCATCCATGGGTCTGATTCTGTGGTTGGTGTGTGTTCTTGAATCTCTGCAGACGAGACACACTGGCTGCTGATGGTCCAGACAGAAGAGTCTGAGTCTCTCAGAGTGCAGACTGCAGAGAGGCTCTGGAGGTCTCTGGTCTCTCTCCAGTAAGAAGGTCTCACACAGGTTCTTTAAAGACAGGTTACAGGGGGGTTCACTTTTTGAAGATCTTCTTTTACAGACTGGACACTCCTTTACTTCTTTCCCCGTCCACCAGGTCTGCAGACAGGCTTTACAGAAGCTGTGGCTGCAGGACAGAACAACAGGATCTCTAAAGACGTCGTGACAGACCGGACAGCAGAGATCTTCCTCTAACCTGGAAGCCATGTTGTCTCTGAGTGAAGCTGAAACACAGCAGACAGGAAGTACAGTCAGTCACGGCTCCCCTCCCCCTCCTCTACTGAGTATTAGGCGCATTCACACTGGGGTACTTTTCCCACAAAGGTTCATGCGAACTTAGTTCATGAGAACTCTTTTATCGCGTTCACACCAAAAAGAGCCGGTACTAAAAGTAGTTCATGAGAACCTTTTTACCCGCTCGAAAGTCCCTGCTCTCTAGCAGGGACTTTCGAGCGGCTCTTTTGTGAGAAAAGAGCTATATTTCTATTGGCTGGGCGGATTGCAAACCACGCCCCGTAAAACTTCCAAAAAGTGTTGTGAAGCCGCCATTTTATTATCCTCGCATTAGCATTATTAGCATTAGCATTAGCCCAGCGCAGAAACGCAGAGAGACTAACGTATGGCAACACAAAATAAAACATGGGAGCGGTGGAGATGAGGAGGTGTCGGCGTTCTGGCGATTTACTCGGAAGGCTTCAGTAGAAGCTGCTGGGAGTCCCAGCAGCTTCTACTGAAGCCAGTCCCCCGGCCGGGGACTCCGGGCGGCAGTATACGCCGTGAAATTGTTTGTAGCCTGCCAGTAAACCCAAAGCAGAAGAAGAAGAAGTGACGTCAGCGGCTTCATTTGCCTAATCCACCCCCAGGGACTTTTTCCGGTGTGAACGTGATCTGTACTTAGTTCATGCGAACTAAAGAGTTCGCATGAACTAAGTTCGCATGAACCTTTGTGGGAAAAGTACTGCGGTGTGAATGCGCCTATAGTTTGGAGACTCACCTTCAGGGGGTGGAGGGTCCGCAGGTTGAAGCAGCAGTGTTGCAGTTTCCACTTTTCTCTCCTGTAGCTGAACTCAGAGGAAGTTGTTAGTTTGGTCTGAAGGTGAATGTGATCGTCTGTTTTTCAGTCCGTCTGTCTCTCTGCAGTGAGGAAGAGGAACTAACTGTTTCCTGGTTTGTCTCAGTGAGTCAGTGAGGGAGGAGTTCTGTCACGCCTCCTCTGCTGAACTCTGTCTACTCTCATGTGACTCAGGGTGTGTCTCATCATTGCTGCATTGAAGTTGTAGTGGAGGAGTTAATAAACTCATGTTTCATTGGAGAGGGAAACAAGTCCGTCTCTTTGTGCGTACGGAGATTGGATGGCCCTGAGAAGAGACCCAGAAGTGTAAAGTAACTAAGTACATGTACTCAAGTACGGTACTTAAGTACAATGTTGAGGTACTTGTACTTTACTTGAGTATTTGCATTGTATGCTACTGTGTACTTCTACTCCTCTACAGTTCAGAGGTAAATGGTGTACTTTACTCCACTACATGTATTCAACACCTTTAGTTACTTCACAGATCTGGATGAATGATGTGAAATATAATAAACTCTTAAATCAGACTTTAGTTCCACCTGGAGTAAATTCATAATGAATTACTTTACTAATACAAACTGTGGGGGAAACTTCTGAAGCATTTGGAGTCAGGACTCAGAGAGACACGAGGAGAGCTGGAGCTTTGATGGCAAACACTGACGGTTTATTCGGAGCTTCGGCCGGAGACATGTCACGGGCCACGAGTTGACCACCCGGTTCAGATGCCACAATCAGCCCTGAAGAGCACTCCTGTAGCTCCAGGTTTGAACTAGTGGCTCGGGGTCATCTACACCCCGAGAAGGATGTGTTCCAGGTGTCCCACAACAATAACTATCTCTGACCGAGAGCTGCCCGGTCATAAACTGGCAACAACAACAACAACAACAACAACAACAACAACAACAACAACAACAACATCAACAACTTGCTAGGGCAGCCCCTCCTTACGGGAGATAACGGCTGCTCAAGGCTGGTCGCTGCGTCAGAGGGCGAAAGGTAAACATGTAGGCGAAATCATTCCCTGACACTAAGGAATATAAATGAAGCTTTGTTAAATAAAGGGTACATTTTATTTTTGATATTGTCTGTTAATATTTGTGTTGTTTTATCAGAAATATGACTTTGATCAACAATTGATAGATGATAATATGCATGTTTTTGGGGGGATTATAACGAGTTTCCAGAGGTCTTTGGATGTGAGTTTTAATAGCCTTCAAGGAGTCGTAGGATGTTTTGAAATGATTGAGTTTCCATGAGTTTTGAGATTACAATTTGGTGACTATAAAGTAGTTTGTGTGAGATATTTGGGAGTTTCCTGGGAGGTGTGTGTGTGTGTGTGTGTGTGTGTGTGTGTGTTTACACTGTTTTCTCAAACAAAGCCCATGCAGTCTTGTCACACAAGCTCACGTACAAACTCTCTGATGTGTTTCAGACTGAAGCCAGTCAATACACATTATTTAGACGTGGGTCGCCACACACACACACACACACACACACACACACACACACACACACACACACACACACACACACACACACACACACACACACACACACACACATCATCAATCTACCTGCTCTTTGTTTCACAGCCCTCTGCAGGAACCGTATTTTAAACACACACACAGTCTGTGATGAACAGGCTCACCAGGCGAGACCCTGAATATTTGTGGTAAAACTGCAGACATTTCCGATATCTGGCTTTCTTAAATGTCTGCAAACCATCTGTATGGTTAGAGAAGCAATGTGTTATTGGCAGTGATTGATGTGTCATGGCTCTTAGGATGGCAATAACGGTCGCTCCACCACTTTGTTTTAGACAGAAATATCTAAAAGGACCATGACCGTTAGCTTGTGCGTTGCAGCATAGCTGAGTGTCTGTTTTTAAATGGCAGCAAATCCTGGCTTTTTGATTTCATGGACTTTAATTGAATATTTGGGACAAGACTGATTCTCAGGAGTGGGATTTGAACCCAATTCAAATGGGTTCAAATCTGTTTCTTGGATAAACTCGACATGCTTTATAATAGGCAGGTTTAAGACACTAAATAATCACATTTACGTTCTCCTTTGGTACAGACTGATGTGTATCTTAGATTACTTAAAGTGGACCCATCATGCTATATTTGAATAATATATTGTAGGGCCATACCTATATAAAACATGTCTGTGAAGTTTTTTCAAAATACCAAACAGATCATGCATTTTAGCCACGCCTCATTTCACTCTATAGAGAGGCGAAGTCCCTCCCCTTTCGGGAGCCGCCATGGGACCCCGGAAGCGGAAAGATATACATTGAAGTCAATGGAGAGAGAAAGGTTATCTTTTGATCCCGTTTGAATTGTGCCACGAATGACACATATGATGTTTGTCAATTTAAAAGAACATTTTGAAAGTCAAAAAAATAAAAATGTGTCGTAAAACTGTGAAGTTACACATTTGTTTGTGTGAAACCGCTCAGTGAACTGCATGTCTCTGGCCCCCACAACACGCGTCACCATCACAAAGACGGCCGTCACGTTAGCACATTTCACCTGTTTCTTTCAGAATGAGGCGGAAAGTATAAAACGAGGTGAACATCACTACAAGTCTGGGCACGTTGAGAGCTGTACATACACGAAAGGGGAGTTGGTCGGTTCTGTAAGAGCAGCGGGACCGGCTTTACAAGGTTTCGGTGAGTAATATGTGTGCAATGTGTAACGTTAATGTCAGCTAGCTAACATTAGCTAACAAGGTACACTAACGTGTTTTGTTTTAGTAACTAGTTTTCTCCTTAAGAACTTCGAGGTCTCTGTGTACGCTGTGGATAACATTAGTGTTCACAAGAACAAGGTACACTCCCGTGTAACAACGTTTATTTTTCCTACCACCAAAACAAGAAAAGTAAGAATCTAGCAGTTACATAAGGGTATAAAACATTCACCACAACCATTGGAGGATATGTTTGAGGTAAACATTCCTAAATGAGAACAACAAATATAAGTTTGCTGGTTTTAATAGAATTCAAGATACCTACAAGCAGACACATTATCTTCCCTCAGGCTAAAAACAGGCAGAGAAAACAACACATACACACACACACACACACACACTCACACACACACACACTCACTCAGAGTGCGAGTGCCACCGTGTGTCAGTCATGTTGTACTGATTAACTCATTAAGTGTTTAAATGACTTATAAGTGACAGTGTTTGTTTGTGTGTGTGTGTGTGTGTGTGTGTGTGTGTGTGTGTGTGTGTGTGTGTGTGTGTGTGTGTGTGTGTGTGTGATGGTTTGCAGGGTTCACTGGTTGTCTAAGTGAGCTGTTAAACACGGTGTTGGGATGAGCAGGCGGACAGGAGGTGCTGCAGAGGTCAGTGAATTATCAAATATCTTTTTTTTTTTTAGAAATATTTTTATTCACATGTAAAAAAGAAAGTGTAACAGTGCATTACAGCAATTAAGGCATTTTCATTTCCCCCCCCCCCAAAAAAATAACCCTTACTCACTTTCCCTTAACCCCGCCCCATCCCAACCCATCACAACCACCCCTCTCCCAGAGCACTGAGGCAACAGTACATCAATACAATACAATATGATAGATACAATAACATACATGCACATACCTGCATACATACATACATACATACATACATACATGTACACATACTAACAGATATCCAGGGATGTCACATGGGCTGCATGAGTGGCGGACTGGAGAGGAATCACATCAGAACTATAGACGGATACATAAAGGGGGAATCCCTACAGCGACACCATATCAGGCGGAAGACGGTCTACATAGCTGATCAGTGGCCTCCAATGAGCGTAAAACTTATCTGAGGAACCCCGGAGAGTAAACTTAATTTTTTCCAACTTTAGAAGAGACATAGTATCACTCAGCCACATTTTAAAAGAGGGAGGTAAAGGAGATTTCCACAAAAGAAGGATTTTCCTACGAGCAATCAAGGAGGTAAAGGCAATGACATTGGTTTGAGTGTTTGTAATGTTGATTTCATCTGGGGGCCTACCGAAAATAGCTACATGAGGGGATGGAGAGATTTTTAGACCTACAATTTCAGAAATACATTCGAAGAAAGATTGCCAGAAGCTAGATAATTTAGGGCACGACCAGAACATGTGAGTCAGGTCGCAGGGGGTCTGGGAGCATCTATCACACCTGTCATCCAGTCTATCTGGATAAATCCTGGAGAGCTTAGCCTTGCTATAATGTAGTCTATGGAGAACTTTAAACTGTATTAGGCTGAGTCTAGCGCAACTGGAGGATGAGTTAACGGCTCTCAGGGCCTTCTTCCAAAAGTCATCAGAGAAGGTGAACTGTAGTTCCTTTTCCCAATTAGTTCTAATCTTGTTAATGGCAGATTCATCAACCGGAGAAAAAAGATCATAAAAGTAAGAGACATGGCGCCTAGACAAAGTTTTTGCTCTAAGTACAAGATCCACTCCACTGGGAGGCAGGGGTTGAGGGAATTGTGGA
The DNA here is from genome assembly GCA_902827135.1 of Harpagifer antarcticus. NCBI lineage: Eukaryota > Metazoa > Chordata > Actinopteri > Perciformes > Harpagiferidae > Harpagifer > Harpagifer antarcticus. The sequence continues at coordinate 47,194 of CADEHL010001395.1, read as the reverse complement.
GAGTGGGTCTTAGCAAAATCCCTTAGTTGAAAGTATCTAAAGAAATCAGATCCTCTTAGATTAAAGGCAACCCGTAGTTGGTCAAAACTGGCAAACAGGCCATCAATGTATAACTCCCCTATGCAGCGGAGGCCTTCCCTCTCCAAGTGAGAAAATCGGGAGTCAATTGTGGCTGGTAAAAATAGATGGTTGTTACAGACAGGAGTTGCTTGAGGAAGAGTAAGCCAACCAAAGTGACGTCTAACTTGTGCCCAGATCTTTAAAGTGCCAATTACAACGGGGTTAGATGTGAATTGTGAGGGGGAAAGGGGCAAACTGCTACATGCGAGGGCTTGAAGTGACGTGGATCGACATGAGTTGGCCTCCACAAGACACCAGTCACTCTGGGGTGAAGTGAACCAGAGCATGATCTTGTGTGTGTTTGTGGCCCAGTAGTAACCCATAAGGTTAGGTAAACCAAGCCCACCCAGGAACCTGTCCCTCTGCAGTAATGGTCTACTAGCTCTTGCATGTTTACCAGCCCAAATAAATGAGGAAATAATATTATCAATAGCAGTGAAAAAAGATTTAGGCAAAAAAATAGGTAGGCATTGGAAGATGTATAGATATCTGGGCAGTACATTCATTTTTATTGTCTGAACTCTTCCTGCTAAAGAGAGTGCCAGATGGCCCCACCTCTGCAGGTCAGATTTGACTGTTGCCGTCAGGACAGTAAGATTTTGTTCCCGTAGCGCACTAAAAGACTGCGTGATTGCAATGCCCAGATATTTAAACCCTGAGTTGGATATTCTAAAAGGCAACGACAACGGAGGTAATTCTGTAGCCAATTGGTTGATAGGGAAACATTCACTCTTTTGGATGTTTAATTTGTATCCTGAAAATGAACCAAAAGTGGTCAAAAGTGAGAGAATGTGTGGATTACTAGCTATAGGATCGCGCACATACAGAAGGAGGTCGTCAGCATATAACGAGACCCTGTGTTCGATATCCCCTCTCTGAATCCCCTTAATTCCTCTCTCTGCTTTTAGAGCAATCGACAATGGCTCGATAGCAATTGCAAATAGTAGTGGGGAGAGCGGACACCCCTGACGCGTCCCGCGAAAAAGAGGAAAGAATTTGGAGCGCTGGGTGTTCGTACATACAGAGGAGTGAGGAGAAGAGTACAGAAGTCTAACCCAGGAGATGAGGCCCGGACCAAAGCCCAGCTGTTGAAGGACAGAAAACAGATAGGCCCACTCAACCCTGTCGAAGGCCTTCTCAGCATCAAGAGATATGACAACCTCCGGTTCAGCAGGAGAAGGCGGGCTGTGGATGACGCTGAGAAGTCTTCGGACATTTGTGAAGGAGTGCCTCCCCCCTATGAATCCTGTCTGATCTTCCGAAATGATGGAGGGTATAATAGATTCCAACCGGCGAGCAAAAATCTTCGCAAGTATTTTCACATCTACAGACAGGAGCGAGATTGGGCGATATGATGCACAGCTCAACGGGTCCTTGCCCTTCTTAAAGATCAGAGAGATAGAAGCTTGCATAAGGGTGGGCGGCAGTGAGCCTTGGTCGTACGACGAATTAAACATATCTAATAATAATGGGGAAAGTTGATTTGAGAATTTTTTTGTAGAATTCTACCGGGTATCCGTCAGGTCCCGGTGATTTGCCACTATTCATGGACTGTATTGCCTCTTTAATCTCAGCAAGCTGCAGGTTGGCATCTAGTGTCTGTTGGTCGTTAGTCGAAATCTTGGGCATATCCAATTTATCCAAAAATGTATGTAGCTGATCTTGGTTATCAGGGGATTCAGACGTGTAGAGACGAGAGTAGTAGGTTTTAAAGATGTTATTAATCTCTCCCGGGTCAGAAGTGAGAGAGCCCAACCCGTCCCGAATCTGGGTAATTTGGTTCGAGGCCACCCTAGCCTTTAGTTGGTGGGCCAGGAGACGGCCAGCTTTATCACCATGTTCATATATAGACCCCCGTGAGTGTAGAAGGAGTCGTTCAGCCTCTCTTGTTAGGAGAAGGTCAAGTTCTGTTTGGAGCCCCATCCGTTCTTTAAATAGATCAGGTGATTGAGTGGAAAATAGTTGGTTGTCTAGATTAATGATAGATTCCTCCAGTTCTCTTTGGCGTGCTCTACGAAGTTTATTAACATGAGACGTATACGAGATGATCTTACCCCTAAGAAAAGCTTTAAGGGTTTCCCAGAGTAGGGACGCAGAGGTCTCTTCATTTTGGTTGGTCTCACAGAAGAATGCAATTGATTCCGAAATACACTCACAAAAGGCTGCATCAGAAAGTAAAAGAGGGTCAAGACGCCAGAATCTAAATTCCTTAGGCTTGTGATCAAAGTGAAGGTCCAGAATCACAGTTGAATGATCTGATACAGTTATCGGTGAGTACTGAACGGAGACAATCGACGAAATAAATGTTTTATCAACAATAAAATAATCTATGCGAGAGTATGAACGATGTGCATGGGAAAAGAAAGAGTATTGCCTAGCCGAGGGGTGTACAAATCTCCACGGGTCGACGTAGCCATAGTGGTCCATAAAAGCAGAGAGAGTCTGTGCCGTTTTAGAGGGCGCCACAGTTCTGGAACTAGATCTGTCTAATGTTGGGTCTATAACACAATTCATATCTCCTCCCAGTATCAATAGGTGGGAATTCAAATCGGGGATGGTGGAGAATAGCGATTTCACAAAATTATGATCATCCCAATTGGGAGCATACACAGAAACTAAGATGACCGGTTTCTGATAGAGAGTACCAGAAATTATGACATAACGTCCATTTGGATCTAAAATTGTATTAGTAGGGGTGAAATGTACTTTTTTCCGAATTAAAATGGCTGTGCCCCTTGTCTTTAGGTTAAATTGTGAATGAAACATTTGTCCAATCCACGGCCTATTCAGCTTTCGCTGATCAGATTTACAGAGATGTGTCTCTTGTATAAACATTATATCCGCCTTCAGGTTTTTAAGATGTGTCATAATCTTTGTGCGTTTCACCGAGGCATTCAACCCACCAGTGTTCAAAGAGAGTATCCTGACCGCCTGTCCACCACCAGTCCCTGTACCAGTTACATTAGCCATGACACCGCGTACAGCATCGAAGGTGTAAGATCAGCCCTAGAACATCCACAACTAAAAATTGAGAGAACAGTGTACATAAAGATGACAAAACAGAATGTAAATGAAACAGCTGCCTCAAACAAATGGAAACCTATTGCCCCATCAAGATAAATGCCCCACCCTCTCCCGCCCTCTCCCTCCCATCCTCTACTCCCTCCCACCTCCTCCCATGCCCTAGCGCCCCTCCCTCCCCACCCCCTCCCTCCATCTGCCAATGAAATTGGCAATAACTTCCCTACCTGAATCATCTCTCCTTCTTCAAGGTGTCTCAGTACCCACATCATGGAGATACAACCTCCTTAGTAAGTGTAACAATTGTGAATAGCAACTGTTAACAAGAACATTGCAAAAGTGCAAGAACATCCCGGGTATAGAATGTAAATACAAAAATGAAAACAATTAAATTAAATTAAAATAGATGTAAACATGTCACATCGTGTGCTAACTTGGCCGAGCAACGTTAGTTATAAAAGAAATTACGTCCCAACAGAACGACGGCTGTAAAGTGCCCAGGCACAATTGTGAACAGCATGACTTAACAAGGACATTCCAAAAAGTGCAAAAAAAAAACTAAAACAAAAAACAAAACACCCCGGGTATATAGTGAAAATATAAAAATGTAATCATACAAAAAATAAATGTAGACAACATGTCACATTAGCGCTGTCATGGCTAGGTAACGTTAGATTATACAATCAATTGTGTCCCAACATAACGGTTGTAACGTACCCAGTCCACCATCAATGCAGCGCCAGCGTGGTTTAGCCTAGCCTAGCTCAGCCACCACCAGCCTAGCACAACAACAGTGGTTAGTTAGCCGGCTCGCGTTCATAGCCAGCTGCAAAGGCTACAGCCTCTAGGGGCGAGGGGAACCTTTTCTTAGCCCCGCTTCCAAGTGTGATCTGCAGGCGAGCAGGGAACAGAAGAGCCGGTCTGAGGCCTAGGTTGTACAGCTTTGACATGATGTCTCGGTATTTCGCCCGCTGTTCGAGAACCTCCTGTGTGAAGTCTTCGTAGATCTGCACTGGTGTCCCACGGTAGCGGAGATCCCCTCGTCTCTTGCGAGCCTCCCGGACAATCAGGTCCTTGACTTGGTAGCGATGCAGCCGCAATATCACAGGTCGCGGTCTCGCCCCTGGCTGCGGCCTAGCAGCCGGCGCTCTGTGTGCATGGTCCAGCTCGGGAGGGGATTGGAGAGTTTCATTGCCTAGCAGCTCGACCAAAAGTTCAGAAAAAAAGGTTGTAGGCCGGGGTCCCTCAATAGACTCAGGAAGTCCAATGATTCTAATGTTATGTCTGCGGCTCCGACCCTCCAGATCTGCGGTCTTCGCTGCTAGCTTAGCATTGCTATCTGCTAATACCGCACATTTCTCCTCGAGTATACGGAGTCGCTGATCTTGCAGATTGGCATTGGTCTCCAGAGAGTCTATCTGTTCCCCATGTTCTGCTACTGTGGTCTGCGTTTGGTTCAGCTTCGCCTCCAGTACCGCAAAGGCAGCTTTGAAGTCAGCTGAAATGCTAGCTCTGTGCTCCCTCTGTGCTAGCTCTGAGCTAGCTCTGTGCTCTTCAAGCAGGCTAATTATGCTAGCCATGTCCGCGCCAGCAACTTCACTAGCAATTTCGGTCTTTTTTGCCTGTTTCGTCTCCGTTTTCAACGCAGGTTTCGGCATCACATCGGCTTGTTCTGATTTATAGTATAAATTATGTTCACACAATACGGGTTGAACTCAACTTCGGTGGTTTTAAATTAAATGTAGAAAGTAAGGTCGTGGGAGAACGAGACAACGCAGCCCTCACATGTTCGTCCAACCGGAAGTCCTCGAATTATCAAATATCTAATGATCCTGTTTATCTCTACCTGCTCTGATCCACTGTCACACACACCTTCAGTGGTAATATCTTCACTTCCTCCCTAGTGGAAATGTATGGAAACATCCTCTCAGTGAAATTGTGTGTGAAGGTGTGTATGAGTGTGTTAGTGTCAGGATCAGAGAACGACAACACTCCTCTGTTCCAGTCCAGATTAACTCTGACTCTCTGGAGCTTCCTCTTCAGGCTGAGACGAGTGGGTGGTGCTGGTGGTGACCATGCTGCGTATTTACCTTTATAGAAATATATCATCCATAATCCAGAAAGTATGCTTCCCTTCCTCGGGACAGACTCTGCTAACACACCCAGTAACCAGAGTGTACTGCCTGTAACCTGGACATCCCAGCTGTGAGTCCCTGAGTTAAAGCCCTCAGAGCCCAGCACAGAGTTCTGTTCATCAAGCCTCTCTGGGTTATCAGGAAGTTTCTGTCTCTCTCCTCCTAGTCTCACACTGGTCAGATCTTCAGACAGGAAGAGTCTTGGACCAGCAGTGTTTGGGTCCAAGATGAGAGGAGAGTAGGACACCATGTCCTTCATCTTGCTCCAGATGTTGAAGCTGAGGTTGCCCAGGTGTTTGGCCTGGTCTATCAGAGCTCCTGAGGGCAGCTGTGGAGCCTCCAGCAGGGGGCGCTGCAGCCTCTCCACTGCAGCCTTGTAGCTGTGCAGGAAGGAGACGTCTTCAGCTCTCAGCTCCTCCTCTGTGGCTCTGACTGTGTGTGAAAGAGCTGCTATCTCTCTGCTCACATCCTCCATCTTCTCCTCCATCATCCTCCTCTTCTGCTCCTCTTCCTCCCTCAGTGCAGCCATCCTGGCCTCCTCTTCCTCTTCTAGAAACTGGTGAAGCTTCTGAAACTGCTCCTTAATCTGCGTCTCTGTGTGTTGAGCCTGGACCTTCAGGTGTCCTGCTGTTAGATCAAACTCCACTTTAACTTCTTCAAAGAGCTTCAGTTTCTCCTGAAAGGGCTGCAGAGCTTTCTGGATCTCCTCTCTGAGATCCTGAGCAGCTTCATCCATGGGTCTGATTCTGTGGTTGGTGTGTGTTCTTGAATCTCTGCAGACGAGACACACTGGCTGCTGATGGTCCAGACAGAAGAGTCTGAGTTTCTCAGAGTGCAGACTGCAGAGAGCCTCTGGAGGTCTCTGACCTCTTTCCAGTAAGAAGGTCTCACACAGGTTCTTCAACACCCGGTTACAGGGGGGATTCCTTCTTGAAGATTCTGTCTTACAGACTGGACACTCTCGTGTTGGTTTCTCTCTCCACCAGGTCTGCAGACAGGCTTTACAGAAGCTGTGGCTGCAGGACAGAACAACAGGATCTCTAAAGACGTCGTGACAGACCGGACAGCAGAGATCTTCCTCTAACCTGGAAGCCATGTTGTCTCTGAGTGAAGCTGAAACACAGCAGACAGGAAGTACAGTCAGTCACGGCTCCCCTCCCCCTCCTCTACTGAGTATTAGGCGCATTCACACTGCGGTACTTTTCCCACAAAGGTTCATGAGAACTCTTTTATCGCGTTCACACCAAAAAGAGCCGGTGCAAAAATTAGTTCATGAGAACCTTTTTACCCCCTCGAAAGTCCCTGCTAGAGAGCAGGGACTTTCGAGCGGCTCTCTTGTGAGAAAAGAGCTATATTTCTATTGGCTGGGCGGATTGCAAACCACGCCCCGTAAAACTCCCAAAAAGTGTTGTGAAGCCGCCATTTTATTATCCTCGCATTAGCATTATTAGCATTAGCATTAGCCCAGCGCAGAAACGCAGAGAGACTAACGTATGGCAACACAAAATAAATGGAGATGAGGAGGTGTCGGCGTTCTGGCGATTTACTCGGAAGGCTTCAGTAGAAGCTGCTGGGACTACCAGCAGCTTCTACTGAAGCCAATCCCCCGGCCGGGGACTGTGGGCGGCAGTATATGCCGTGAAATTGTTTGTAGCCTGCCAGTAAACCCAAAGCAGAAGAAGAAGAAGTGACGTCAGCGGCTTCATTTGCCTAATCCACCCCCAGGGACTTTTTCCGGTGTGAACGCGATCTGTACTTAGTTCATGCGAACTAAAGAGTTCGCATGAACTAAGTTCGCATGAACCTTTGTGGGAAAAGTACTGCGGTGTGAATGCGCCTATAGTTTGGAGACTCACCTTCAGGGGGTGGAGGGTCCGCAGGTTGAAGCAGCAGTGTTGCAGTTTCCACTTTTCTCTCCTGTAGCTGAACTCAGAGGAAGTTGTTAGTTTGGTCTGAAGGTGAATGTGATCGTCTGTTTTTCAGTCCGTCTGTCTCTCTGCAGTGAGGAAGAGGAACAAACTGTTTCCTGGTTTGTCTCAGTGAGTCAGTGAGGGAGGAGTTCTGTCACGCCTCCTCTGCTGAACTCTGTCTCCTCTCATGTGACTCAGGGTGTGTCTCATCATTGCTGCATTGAAGTTGTAGTGGAGGAGTTCATAAACTCATGTTTCATTGGAGAGGGAAACAAGTCCGTCTCTTTGTGCGTACTGAGATTGGATGGCCCTGAGAAGAGACCCAGAAGTGTAAAGTAACTAAGTACATGTACTCAAGTGCGGTACTTAAGTACAATGTTGAGGTACTTGTACTTTACTTGAGTATTTCCATTGTATGCTACTGTGCACTTCTACTCCTCTACAGTTCAGAGGTAAATGGTGTACTTTACTCCACTACATGTATTCAACACCTTTAGTTACTTCACAGATGTGGATGAATGATGTGAAATATAATAAACTCTTAAATCAGACTTTAGTTCCACCTGGAGTAAATTCATAATGAATTACTTTACTAATACAAACTGTGGGGGAAACTTCTGAAGCATTTGGAGTCAGGACTCAGAGAGACACGAGGAGAGCTGGAGCTTTGATGGCAAACACTGACGTTTTATTCGGAGCTTCGGCCGGAGACATGTCACGGGCCACGAGTTGACCACCCGGTTCAGATGCCACAATCAATCCTGAAGAGCCCTCCTGTAGCTCCAGGTTTGAACTAGTGGCTCGGGGTCATCTACACCCCGAGAAGGATGTGTTCCAGGTGTCCCACAACAATAACTATCTCTGACCGAGAGCTGCCCGGTCATAAACTGGCAACAACAACAACAACAACAACAACAACAACAACAACAACAACAACAACAACAACATCAACAACTTGCTAGGGCAGCCCCTCCTTACGGGAGATAACGGCTGCTCAAGGCTGGTCGCTGCGTCAGAGGGCGAAAGGTAAACATGTAGGCGAAATCATTCCCTGACACTAAGGAATATAAATGAAGCTTTGTTAAATAAAGGGTACATTTTATTTTTGATATTGTCTGTTAATATTTGTGTTGTTTTATCAGAAATATGACTTTGATCAACAATTGATAGATGATAATATGCATGTTTTTGGGGGGATTATAACGAGTTTCCAGAGGTCTTTGGATGTGAGTTTTAATAGCCTTCAAGGAGTCGTAGGATGTTTTGAAATGATTGAGTTTCCATGAGTTTTGAGATTACAATTTGGTGACTATAAATGAGTTTGTGTGAGATATTTGGGAGTTTCTTGGGAGGTGTGTGTGTGTGTGTGTGTGTGTGTGTGTGTGTGTGTTTACACTGTTTTCTCAAACAAAGCCCATGCAGTCTTGTCACACAAGCTCACGTACAAACTCTCTGATGTGTTTCAGACTGAAGCCAGTCAATACACATTATTTAGACGTGGGTCGCCACACACACACACACACACACACACACACACACACACACACACACACACACACACACACACACATCATCAATCTACCTGCTCTTTGTTTTACAGCCCTCTGCAGGAACCGTATTTTAAACACACACACAGTCTGTGATGAACAGGCTCACCAGGCGAGACCCTGAATATTTGTGGTAAAACTGCAGACATTTCCGATATCTGGCTTTCTTAAATGTCTGCAAACCATCTGTATGGTTAGAGAAGCAATGTGTTATTGGCAGTGATTGATGTGTCATGGCTCTTAGGATGGCAATAACGGTTGCTCCACCACTTTGTTTTAGACAGAAATATCTAAAAGGACCATGACCGTTAGCTTGTGGGTTGCAGCATAGCTGAGTGTCTGTTTTTAAATGGCAGCAAATCCTGGCTTTTTGATTTCATGGACTTTAATTGAATATTTGGGACAAGACTGATTCTCAGGAGTGGGATTTGAACCCAATTCAAATGGGTTCAAATCTGTTTCTTGGATAAACTCGACATGCTTTATAATAGGCAGGTTTAAGACACTAAATAATCACATTTACGTTCTCCTTTGGTACAGACTGATGTGTATCTTAGATTACTTAAAGTGGACCCATCATGCTATATTTGAAACATATATTGTAGGGCCATACCTATATAAAACATGTCTGTGAAGTTTTTTCAAAATACCAAACAGATCATGCATTTTAGCCACGCCTCATTTCGCTCTATAGAGAGGCGAAGTCCCTCCTCTTCCGGGAGCCGCCATGGGACCCCGGAAGCGGAAAAATATACATTGAAGTCAATGGAGAGAGAAAAGTTATCTTTTGATCCCGTTTGAATTGTGCCACGAATGACACATATGATGTTTGTCAATTTAAAAGAACATTTTGAAAGTCAAAAAAATTAAAATGTGTCGTAAAACTGTGAAGTTACACATTTGTTTGTGTGAAACCGCTCAGTGAACTACAGGTCTCTGGTCTCGCACAATACGCGTCACCATCACAAAGACGGCCCTCACGTTAGCACATTTCACCTGTTTCTTTCAGAATGAGGCGGAAAGTATAAAACGAGTTGAACATCACTACAAGTCTGGGCACGTTGAGAGCTGTACATACACGAAAGGGGAGTTAGTCGGTTCTGTAAGAGCAGCGGGACCGGCTTTACAAGGTTTCGGTGAGTAATATGTGTGCAATGTGTAACGTTAATGTCAGCTAGCTAACATTAGCTAACAAGGTACACTAACGTGTTTTGTTTTAGTAACTAGTTTTCTCCTTAAGAACTTCGAGGTCTCTGTGTATGCTGTGGATAACATTAGTGTTCACAAGAACAAGGTACACTCCCGTGTTTTGTTTTAGTTGCCCTTCAGATTGAAGCGGCCAGTTTTATATCGACTATACTGTCTGTGTGATCTCCTTTTACATCTCGTTGTGTCGTTTGAGTTTATCTGCTGTGTGTAGATTCAAGGGTTTGGTTATCTAGGCCCAGCTGTGTGTGACTCCCTCTGGTGCACTGGTATGTGTGTTCCTAATGTAGAGAGCATTGATTAATTAATAAACTACACACTGAGTCTAGATCCTGACCAATCCTTTTTTATTGTTGATCAAATGTTTTTCAAAAATGTATTCATACACATTTAGAAAAATACAATGTACAACCAATACAACAATCAGACAAGAAGACAACACTATGGAAAAATAAACCCTCCCACCCCCAGATGCGGACCATCCTTGTATTATTGCTCATTCAATCTATTATAGCATGCTAACAAATGGTACTTACTTTATTTGTACAGATCTGCATGGGAGACGATGGTGCGATGCAGAGCGCTGTCTGTGATTGGGCACGGGGGATGTACAAATGCAGCCACGCTACAGCATTGGCAATATTTGCCATGTGGCAGATCAGCTCCACAGATGTTGAGTGCCAGTGGAGGAAGCCTGGCACTTCAAAAGTAGTCCAGCCGGTGTCTCAACTTTACCAACAGCAAGGCAAGGCAAGGCAAGGCAAGTTTATTTATAGAGCACTTTTCAACACAAGGCAATTCAAAGTGCTTTACAACAAATGAAAGACATTAAGAAAATGGCATTTAAAATCAGTCATTAAAAAGAAAAGCGAATAAAATAAACATTAAAAGAAGAAATACATGGATAAACATTAAAGAAAAAATACATGGATAAAAGTTACAGTGCAGTCTAAGATATGAATAGTTCAATTAAAAGCAGCGACAAAAAGAAAAGTCTTCAGCCTGGATTTAAAAGTAGTCAGAGTTGCAGCGGACCTGCAGGTTTCTGGGAGTTTGTTCCAGATGGAGCATAATAACTGAATGCTGCTTCTCCATGTTTAGTTCTGACTCTGGGGACAGAAAGCTGACCAGTCCCTGAAGACCTGAGAGATCTGGATGGTTCATAATTTAGCAGGAGGTCAGAAATGTATTTTGGGCCTCAACCATTCAGTGCTTTATAAACCAGCAGCAGTATTTTGAAATCTATTCGTTGACACACAGGAAGCCAGTGTAAAGACTTCAGAACAGGAGTGATGTGATCCACTTTCTTAGTGTTAGTGAGGACTCGAGCAGCAGCGTTCTGAATCAGCTGCAGCTTCCGAATAGATTTTTTAGTGAGACCTGTGAAGACACCATTGCAGTAGTCGAGTCTACTGAAGATAAAAGCATGGACAAGTTTTTCCAAATCCTGCTGTGACATTAGTCTTTTAATCCTAGATATGTTCTTTAGGTGATAGTAGGCTGATTTAGTAACTGTTTTAATGTGTCTGTTGAAACTCAGGTCAGAGTCCATGACTACACCTAGATTTCTGGCTCTATCTGTTGTTTTGAACATTGCAGACTGAAGCTCAGCGCTAACTTTTATACGTTCTGCCTTGGCTCCAAAAACCATTACCTCAGTTTTATCTTTGTTTAATTGGAGAAAGTTCTGACACATCCAGTCATTGATTTGTTCAATGCACTTACTCAGTGTTTGAATTGGAGCATAGTCTCCTGTTGAAACTGTTACGTAAATTTGTGTGTCATCTGCATAGCTATGGTAACTTATTTTGTTGTTTTTCGTTATCTGAGCCAGTGGTAGCATGTAGATGTTAAAGAGAAGAGGCCCCAAGATGGAGCCTTGAGGAACCTCACATGTCATATTTGTCAACTCAGATGTGTATTTACCAATAGAAACAAAGTTGTTTCTGTCCTTTAAGTAGGATTCAAACCAATTTAGGATGGTTTCCGAAAGTCCCACCCAGTTTTCCAGTCGGTCTAGTAATATGTTGTGGTCAACAGTGTCAAACGCAGCACTGAGATCTAATAATACTAACACTGAAGTTCTGCCACTGTCTGTGTTTAAGTGGATGTCATTAAAGACCTTTATAAGAGCCGTCTCAGTGCTGTGGTTTGGACGAAAGCCTGACTGGAACACATCGAAACAGTCATTTAAATGCAAAAAATTACTCAGCTGTTGAAAAACAACTTTTTCAATGATTTTACCTAGAAATGGGAGGTTTGATATGGGCCTGTAATTGTTCATTACTGAAGCATCTAGATTATTCTCTTTTAAGAGCGGTTTAATGACTGCAGTTTTCAGGGCCTGTGGAAAAATACCTGAGTGAAGAGATTTGTTTACTATATGAAGTAGATCTGAGGCCATGCAAGGCAAAACATCTTTAAAAAATCCCGTTGGAATAATATCAAGGCAGCAGGAGGAGGATTTCAGAAGTTGAATAATGTCCTCTAGGTTTTTATCATTAATCTGATGGAATTGTGTCATGGTGTTTGAATTGATATTAGGTGGACACAGAGACAACACATTTACTGTACCTGATGCAGAGGCACTGACTGCTTGTCTGATTTTCTGAATTTTGTCAGTGAAAAAGGAGGCAAAATCATTGCATGCCCTGGTGGATAGAAATTCAGAGGCTACTGACACTGGGGGGTTAGTTAGTCTGTCGACGGTAGAAAACAAGGCACGTGCGTTGTTTTTGTTTTTGGTAATGATGTCAGAGAAAAACGATTGTCGTGCGTTTTTCAATTCCAAATTATAAAGGCCAAGTCTCTCTTTATAGATTTCAAAGTGAACCTGGAGATTTGTTTTTCGCCACCTGCGTTCAGCTTTTCGACATTCTCTTTTTTCTGTTTTCACGGTCATGGCCTTTCTCCATGGAGATATTTTCTTGCCAGTCACTTCCTTTACCTTAGCTGGAGCAATGGCATCTATAACATTTTTAATTTTTGAATTAAAATGATCTACTAGCTCATTTACTGAGATGTTAAATCAAATCAAATCAAATCAAGTTTTATTTATAGAGCACATTTAAAAACGATGTTTGGTCGAGCCAAAGTGCTGTACATGTAATAAAAACACTTTACTGCAGTGCAATAGTAACAAAAGACAGTCATTTTGCAACAGCAAATATAAAAACAATACACAGGGAAATGTCAGAAGTCGTGCTCCGCTCTAGCTAGAAAGCCTGAGAGAAGAAGTGTGTTTTTAGAGCGGATTTAAAAACCCCTAGGGTCTGGGCCGACCTCACATGGAGGGGCAGAGTGTTCCAGAGCCTCGGGCCAGCTGCTGCGAAGGCTCGGTGCCCTCGGGTTATGAGCCTGGTCTTCGGCACTACCAGCAGCAGCTGGTCAGCAGACCTTAAAACTCTTGCTGGGGTGTAGCGCTGGAGGAGTTCGGTTATGTAGGAAGGAGCCAGCCCATTTAGAGCTTTAAAAACAAATAAAAGGATTTTAAAATCAATTCTGAACTGAACTGGAAGCCAGTGTAGTGAGGCCAGAATGGGGTGATGTGGTCGCGCTTTTTGTGGCCAGTCAGCAAACGTGCAGCTGCATTTTGGACCAGCTGCAGGCGTTTAATTGACGCGTGGTCCATACCCACATACAGAGCGTTGCAATAGTCCAGCCTTGAGGTAACAAGGCGTTGATGACCCTTTCCATGTCTTTAAAAGATAAATAGGACTTGGTTTTGGCCAATAGTCTTATTTTAAAAAAGCAGGATTTGACTACGCTGCTGACCTGCTTATCGAATTTAAAAGTGTTCGTCAAGGTCACGCCAAGGTTCATGACCGAGGGGAGGATGTTTAGTTGGAGGGAGCCCAGAATATCAACCTGAGAGGCTGGAGGTTGTGGTCCAAAAAAGATGACCTCCGTCTTGCCCTCGTTAAGAGTCAGGAAATTGTTGCTCAGCCAGGATTTGATCTCCGTTAAGCAGTCCATCAGCTGCTGTAGTGACTGTTTGATGTTTGCTTTGAGCGGGAGATATATCTGGACGTCGTCAGCGTAGCAGTGGAAGGGAATATTGTGTTTTGTTAGAATAGAACCTAGGGGCAGTATGTACAGTAGGAACAGGATGGGGCCCAGAATCGAGCCTTGGGGGACCCCACAGGTAAGAGGGGCTTTGGCAGAGGAGAAGGCACCTAGCTGCACTGAAAAGCTACGGTCCTTAAGGTAGGACCTGAACCATGCGAGGGCAGAGCCTGTGATGCCAGCGGACTGTTCAAGCCGTGACAGCAGGATGCCATGGTCCACGGTGTCGAAGGCAGCTGTCAGGTCCAACAGCACCAAGACAGCTGGGCTACCTGAGTCGGCGGCTAGGAGCAGATCGTTAAAAACTCTTAAAAGGGCTGTTTCAGTGCTGTGCATGGGTTTGAAGCCAGACTGAAACTTTTCATGGATGCCATGAAGGATTAAAAAAGACTGCAGCTGGGCGTAGACTACGCGCTCCAGGGCTTTTGATAAAAACGGTAGCTGGGAGATGGGCCTAAAATTTGCGAGAGTGGAGGGGTCGAGACTTTTCTTTTTAAGTAGTGGCGTAACCACGGCATGTTTAAAGGCAGCTGGGACACATCCTGAGGTAAGAGAAGTGTTTAAAAGTAATAAAATACTTGCTCCAACTGAATGAAAAACCTTCAGCAGGGGCAAGTGTGGAAGAAAAATTCTGAGTAAACATTTCCCTAGTGTTTTCAGTTAAATATCGCTTTGTGGTTACCTCTTTTTGAAAAAATTTGTGAACAGAAATAGAGCTCTCAAAGAACACACAGGAATGATCAGAGAGTGCAACATCAGTCACCACAACCTTAGAGATATTCAGACCCTTTGAGATAATTAAGTCCAGAGTGTGTCCCTTATTGTGCGTGGGCTCCGTCACATGCTGAGTCAGTCCATAGTTATCAAGAACACAAAACAGTTCTTTTGCCCCTCTGTCCTGGGGGTTGTCAACATGTCGACGAGACGGTCAAAGTCAATACACACTATAGACAGCAGTTCAGTAAAGTCATCAAAAAAGCTTGCACAGTATTTGGGTGGTCTATAGATATTTAGGAACAGAGCTCGAGAGGAGCATTTCAGCTGAAGGGCCACATATTCAAAAGAATCAAAGTTTCCATACGATGTCTTCCTGCATTGAAGGGAATCATTGAACAGAATAGCAACTCCACCCCCTTTCTTATGCATTCTTTCCTGACTCATAAAACTAAAGTTGGGAGGGGTTGATTCGATAAGAACAGCTGCACTGTTATTTTGTTCAATCCAAGTTTCTGTTAAAAACATAAAATCGAGATTGTGCTCAGTGATAAAATCATTGATTAAAAATGTTTTTCCTGCCAAAGACCTGACATTTAATAAAGCTAGTTTAAGTTTGTTAAACACACTATCAGTCATGTTTTTTGTAACAAGCTGTGGCTGACATGGAATCACTGCTAAATTAGATAAACTCACACAAACGTTTGAGTGCTTCCTGTTTCTAAAATGATTCACCGCTCTTAATCTATTACCTATCAACACAGATATCGGCAAAGCTATAGGCAGGCAGGGCCCCGGCATGTCCTGGAAAGAGTTGAGAGTGCCACACGCCCTTGAGCCTGGACCCAGCACACATCAGTAAGAGTTTGTTGCGTTTTGTACACACACATCCTTATCAGGAGACGGTTGAGATGGTGCGGGGGTAAAGGACATGCTGCCAGGGGGGGGAGGTGGTTGACGTAGGCGCGGTGATGAAGACGGGGGAGATGGTGCGCGTCTCTGCGGTGATTTTGGTGGGCGTCGTTGAGGAGCGGGGGTAAAGGACATGCTGCCAGCCCTGCGTATCGCCTTAGTTTGGTCTTTGAAATCCAGGAAGGAATCGGTGCCAACCCTCTCTATCTCCTTCATGTGTTCAACGATCTCCAGGAGGGTGGGCGAGGGTGAAAGCGTGAACGGAGTATCCTCAAAGGCGTTGACAGGGGGGGGGGGGGGGGGGGGGGGGGGGGGGGGGGGGGGGGGGCAGTGGAGACTCCTCCATGTGTCTCATAGGTCTCCCATAATCAGAACATTCCTCAGGCAGGTGCAGTGATAATTCTTCAGGGTTTTCTGCGCGATGTGTTGTGTCTTTCTCCTGTTTTGATTCCTCTTGTTGCTTGTCCTTGGCAGAGGGAACAGATTGATGACGCAGGCAGTTGAATATGTTAGAGATAAACAATTTCACTCCTGACTTGTTCAGGCAAACTCCATTTGCCTTGAAAAGATGTCTGCAATCCCAGAAAAAGTTAAAGTTGTCAATAAAATGGACAGAATGGTCAGTACAGACAGTTGAAAGCCAGGTGTTCAGTGCAAACAGTCTGCTGAATCTCTCCACTCCTCTTCTGACTGGCGGTAGAGGGTCACTGATGAACACCTTTGCATTTAGAGAGCTGACAGTTTCCAACAAACATTTAAAGTCCTCTTTCAGCACTTCTGACTGTTGTTTCACAACATCATTTGTTCCAATGTGTAGTACAACATTCTTCACAGTCGGATGTTCAGCCCCAATATGCAGGATCTTCTCAGCCAAGTCAGAGACCACATCATTGGGAAAACAGAGTACTTTGGTGTTGTTCTTACTACACAGACCTTTTACATCTCTTACAGCAGAACCACCCATAATCAGAGTTTCAGGCCCAGTCGTTAGCTTTCCCTCTAGGTGGTTTACTTTTGGAGTAGCTATTGGTCCTTACCCTGCTATGTGAAGAGGACAGGTTATCCAGGTCATCAGAAAGGGATCTCCGGTTCTCGGTCAGCGGAGCGTATCTGTTCTGGATTGGCACACTCGGTGGTTTAGGAGGATTGTTTGTAATTCTCCCTTTAGCAGCTGTCCACGGCTGATTCCTAGTATGAATAGGGGTTGAAGAGGCGCTCTTCCTGGGTGATAACAATGCAGCCCAGCCGGTCGCATCACAGATTTCAGAGCGCTGGGCTCTGCCCAAATCCCATGGAAATGATTTACTCTTAGGCCTTGCACCCAGAGAGTTCCAGGGAGGACTACCACTTGTAGATGTATTACCCAGTACACAGCCCTCCTGTTCCTTGGAGTCCTTGTAGCTGCTAACTAGCTGTGAGTTAGCATACCCTTCTACATTATTTTGCAACACTGGTAAAGTGGTGTCATTCCCACGACATAGTCCATTCACTTCCACGTTAACTTCCAACCGTTGCATTTTCATTTCCAACACAGCTATCTTCTGTATAAGTTTGTGGAAGTCATCTGTAGAGAACGGAGGCATTTTGCTACCAACTAGCTTAAGCTAAATAGCATGCAGTAGCCTACCAGGCTTTAGCTGTTGCTAGGCCACGCTACTGTAAGACTGAGGTCGTCGTAAAAATGTTGAAATATGGCTGAAACCCTCCGTCTATTTACGAAGATGAACTGTCCCAGTGATAAGTTAATGTCCAGGAGCCGCTGCTCGAAGTTTTCAGAGAATAAGAATAGGAAAATCAGCATAAAAAGTAAGCAGAGGCAGGAGCAAGCAGAAAAGCGTCTGCACTGTAAGAAAGATAAGGCATAAGCCATCTTTAGGAATGATGCACTTCTACAAACAAAAACAACATAATTAAAACATTTCAACAAACTACTAAAATAGATGAACTACATTATTCAAAAGTTTACAGTAACTTCTGATAATAACACAGGGGGAATAAACGAGGCATCTCTTTTCCTCTCTCTCTCTTTCCCTCTCCTGACAGCCCGTCAGTATCAGGGTTAGTCAAAATGAATCTCTTGGCGGTTCTAGTGTTCATTTACCATTTTGTCTTCTCTTTGCAATGCTTAATCGATTTGAAACCAAGTGTAACGTAGCTTAAACTTAACGTTAGCTTTCTAGCTAACACAACACATTCACGCACCTTTCTCTGTGGGTTTTGTTGTAGTGACGAATGAAGTTGGATGTTGTGGTGGTCGTGTCACTGATCTTTATGCTGCAGACCCTGCATACCGCTGTTCTCTTCTTATTACCGTCATCGACAAAATAATCCTTGAATCCAAACTTGACTATTTGTGGAGTAACGCTAGCCGCTGAAATGTTAACTGAGACTCCTGCCTTCTAGTGGGCTGCCAGGTTTGTGCACATGGCGCTATTCTTTCACACACAGTGACATCACGAGCTAGAGCTGTGTGGGTTGTCGGGTCGCCCTTACAGACTGCCTGCAGATGTATGGAAAAACGACCCTCGAAAGTGGCCTTCGTCGATTTTGGCTGCATCTACGTCTATCTTCTGGAAACACCAGGTGAATACCCCACTTGTCACAATAATATTATCATGCCATTGCATATATGTGGTATTTTAGAGTTGACTAGATATTGATTAAGGCAATAGACTATGATATTCAGTACAGGAAGCTTAGCAACACCTCGACGGTGTACGGCTAAATCCTCTGCCTGCTTGCACCTTGTGTAAAACGGCGGATACCGGAAGTACGGTCTCACCCTCGGCCCAATACCCGTATGTGTGGGTGAAAGAATAATCACGTTTGTCGAAAAAACTAAACGTAATATCTCAATACAAAGACAAACGCAAATATTTAATTTGAAACAGTCAAGTCCTTTCAAGTCATCTGTCTCGAGCTTAAGTCAAGTCTCAAGTCATGAATACCAAGTCAAAGTCAAGTCAAGTATTTTATCAATGTTCGTCAAGCAAGTCTCAAGTCAAAACAAATGCGACTCGAGTCTGACTCAAGTCTGACTCGAGTCAAGTCATGTGACTCGAGTCCCCACCTCTGCCTTTGACCCTGTGTGTCTGCTGACCTTCACACACACCAGAGGGTCAGTTCAATCATGTATATCTATTTTCAATGATCTGTGTAGTGGTCAGAACAACACAGCACACCCGTTAAAAACAATCTGTGAAACCAAGAACCATCAAATCACTTTCCTGTGAAAAGAAATACATGCTTTTAATTGGATGTACTGTTCAGTATTAAAGAATCAACATTTACCCAACATCTCTTTGTCAATTGAAGGAGAAAGATGGAAAGAAGGTGGAACAAAATCCATGTGCTCTACAAAGCCAATACATCATTTAAATGGAATATCTATGCCAAGAAAAATAAAGTATTTCTGAACTCCATGGACCCTTCAGCTGCTGCATTATAACAAATGCATTGTATGCAGCATGTCATCATTCAAACAGACAGACCGTTATTTAAATTCTAGAAGGGATTTCAAGGTTTCCAACAAACCCACAGACTTTAAGTCAGGCTGAACGTTGTCTAAAATGCTGCAAAGAACATTGAGATTATTCCACGCTATGCCGGGCTGCGGTGGTTTGATTTTCGATAATTCATTCAATGAAGAATGATAGGGCTTTGGAATAAGAATATACATACTTTATAGTGAACAGTATTGTTTTTACAGTCGGTAAATTACAGTTGGCAAAGTAAAATGCACGGTTGAAAGTTACTCAAATACATTTAGTGAGGAGTGGGATTTGAACCCACGCCTCCAATTGGAGAACAGAAGTCCCTTTGCTCAGGAAGGAGTCGAACCTTGAGTCAGGCGCCTTAGACCACTCGGCCATCCTGACTACTATTGGTCGTTTTCTGAATATATTGAAACAATGAATTGGGTTTTACCGCCATAGCAGACATAAACGTCCATCCATTTGAACCAATGACCTGCTCCAGTTCAAAATGAGACCAAACATCGCTTTGGATTACAGTTTCTGAGGCTGGTTTTTAGCCTAGACTATTCACAACGTTTATTTTTTCTACCACCAAAACAAGAAAAGTAAGAATCTAGCAGTTACATAAGGGTATAAAACATTCACCACAACCATTGGAGGATATGTTTGAGGTAAACATTCCTAAATGAGAACAACAAATATAAGTTTTCTGGTTTTAATAGAATTCAAGATACCTACAAGCAGACACATTATCTTCCCTCAGGCTAAAAACAGGCAGAGAAAACAACACACACACACACACATACACACACACACACACACACACTCACTCAGAGTGCGAGTGCCACCGTGTGTCAGTCATGTTGTACTGATGAACTCATTAAGTGTTTAAATGACTTATAAGAGACAGTGTTTGTTTGTGTGTGTGTGTGTGTGTGTGTGTGTGTGTGTGTGTGTGTGTGTGTGTGTGTGTGTGTGTGTGTGTGTGTGATGGTTTGCAGGGTTCACTGGTTGTCTAAGTGAGCTGTTAAACACGGTGTTGGGATGAGCAGGCGGACAGGAGGTGCTGCAGAGGTCAGTGAATTATCAAATATCTAATGATCCTGTTTATCTCTACCTGCTCTGATCCACTGTCACACACACCTTCAGTGGTAATATCTTCACTTCCTCCCAAGTGGAAATGTATGGAAACATCCTCTCAGTGAAATTGTGTGTGAAGGTGTGTATGAGTGTGTTAGTGTCAGGATCAGAGAACGACAACACTCCTCTGTTCCAGTCCAGATTAACTCTGACCCTCTGGAGCTTCTTCTTCAGGCTGAGACGAGTGGATGCTGCTGGTGGTGACCATGCTGCGTATTTACCGTCATAGAAATATATCATCCATAATCCAGAAAGTATGATTCCCTTCCTCGGGACAGACTCTGCTAACACACCCAGATACCAGAATGTACTGCCTGTAACCTGGACATCCCAGCTGTGAGTCCCTGAGTTAAAGCCCTCAGAGCCCAGGACAGAGACCTGTTCATCAAACCTCTCTGGGTTATCTGGAAGTTTCTGTCTCTCTCCTCCTAGTCTCACACTGGTCAGATCTTCAGACAGGAAGAGTCTTGGATGAGCAGTGTTTGGGTCCAAGATGAGAGGAGAGTAGGACACCATGTCCTTCATCTTGCTCCAGATGTTGAAGCTGAGGTTGCCCAGGTGTTTGGCCTGGTCTATCAGAGCTCCTGAGGGCAGCTGTGGAGCCTCCAGCAGGGGGCGCTGCAGCCTCTCCACTGCAGCCTTGTAGCTGTGCAGGAAGGAGACGTCTTCAGCTCTCAGCTCCTCCTCTGTGGCTCTGACTGTGTGTGAAAGAGCTGCTATCTCTCTGCTCACAGCCTCCATCTTCTCCTCCATCACCCTCCTCTTCTGCTCCTCTTCCTCCCTCAGTGCAGCCATCCTGGCCTCCTCTTCCTCTTCTAGAAACTGGTGAAGCTTCTGAAACTGCTCCTTAATCTGCGTCTCTGTATGTTGAGCCTGGACCTTCAGGTGTCCTGCTGTTTGATCAAACTCCACTTTAACTTCTTCAAAGAGCTTCAGTTTCTCCTGAAAGGGCTGCAGAGCTTTCTGGATCTCCTCTCTGAGATCCTGAGCAGCTTCATCCATGGGTCTGACTCTGTGGTTGGTGTGTGTTCTTGAATCTCTGCAGACGAGACACACTGGCTGCTGATGGTCCAGACAGAAGAGTCTGAGTTTCTCAGAGTGCAGACTGCAGAGAGGCTCTGGAGGTCTCTGACCTCTCTCCAGTAAGAAGGTCTCACACAGGTTCTTTAAAGACAGGTTACAGGGGGGTTCACCTTTTGAAGATCTTCTCTTACAGACTGGACACTCCTTTACTTCTTTCCCCGTCCACCAGGTCTGCAGACAGGCTTTACAGAAGCTGTGGCTGCAGGACAGAACAACAGGATCTCTAAAGATGTCGTGACAGACCGGACAGCAGAGATCTTCCTCTAACCTGGAAGCCATGTTGTCTCTGAGTGAAGCTGAAACACAGCAGACAGGAAGTACAGTCAGTCACGGCTCCCCTCCCCCTCCTCTACTAAGTGCTGTTTGGAGACTCACCTTCAGGGGGTGGAGGGTCCGCAGGTTGAAGCAGCAGTGTTGCAGTTTCCACTTTTCTCTCCGGTAGCTGAACTCAGAGAAAGTTGTTAGTTTGGTCTGAAGGTGAATGTGATCGTCTGTTTTTCAGTCCGTCTGTCTCTCTGCAGTGAGGAAGAGGAACAAACTGTTTCCTGGTTTGTCTCAGTGAGTCAGTGAGGGAGGAGTTCTGTCACGCCTCCTCTGCTGAACTCTGTCTCCTCTCATGTGACTCAGGGTGTGTCTCATCATTGCTGCATTGAAGTTGTAGTGGAGGAGTTAATACACTCATGTTTCATTGGAGAGGGAAACAAGTCCGTCTCTTTGTGCGTACGGAGATTGGATGGCCCTGAGAAGAGACCCAGAAGTGTAAAGTAACTAAGTACATGTACTCAAGTACGGTACTTAAGTACAATGTTGAGGTACTTTACTTGAGTATTTCCATTGTATGCTACTGTGTACTTCTACTCCTCGACAGTTCAGAGGTAAATGGTGTACTTTACTCCACTACATGTATTCAACACCTTTAGTTACTTCACAGATGTGGATGAATGATGTGAAATATAATAAACTCTTAAATCAGACTTTAGTTCCACCTGGAGTAAATTCATAATGAATTACTTTACTAATACAAACTGTGGGGGAAACTTCTGAAGCATTTGGAGTCAGGACTCAGAGAGACACGAGGAGAGCTGGAGCTTTGATGGCAAACACTGACGGTTTATTCGGAGCTTCGACCGGAGACATGTCACGGGCCACGAGTTGACCACCCGGTTCAGATGCCACAATCAGTCCTGAAGAACTCTCCTGTAGCTCCAGGTTTGAACTAGTGGCTCGGGGTCATCTACACCCCGAGAAGGATGTGTTCCAGGTGTCCCACAACAATAACTATCTCTGACCGAGAGCTGCCCGGTCATAAACGGGCAACAACAACAACAACAACAACAACAACATCAACAACTTGCTAGGGCAGCCCCTCCTTACGGGAGATAACGGCTGCTCAAGGCTGGTCGCTGCGTCAGAGGGCGAAAGGTAAACATGTAGGCGAAATCATTCCCTGACACTAAGGAATATAAATGAAGCTTTGTTAAATAAAGGGTACATTTTATTTTTGATATTGTCTGTTAATATTTGTGTTGTTTTATCAGAAATATGACTTTGATCAACAATTGATAGATGATAATATGCATGTTTTTGGGGGGATTATAACGAGTTTCCAGAGGTCTTTGGATGTGAGTTTTAATAGCCTTCAAGGAGTCGTAGGATGTTTTGAAATGATTGGGTTTCCATGAGTTTTGAGATTACAATTTGGTGACTATAAATGAGTTTGTGTGAGATATCTGGGAGTTTCTTGGGAGGTGTGTGTGTGTGTGTGTGTGTGTGTGTGTGTGTGTGTGTGTGTGTTTACACTGTTTTCTCAAACAAAGCCCATGCAGTCTTGTCACACAAGCTCACGTACAAACTCTCTGATGTGTTTCAGACTGAAGCCAGTCAATACACATTATTTAGACGTGGGTCGCCACACACACACACACACACACACACACACACACACCACACACACACACCACACACACACACACACACACACACACACACACATCAATCTACCTGCTCTTTGTTTTACAGCCCTCTGCAGGAACCGTATTTTAAACACACACACAGTCTGTGATGAACAGCTCACCAGGCGAGACCCTGAATATTTGTGGTAAAACTGCAGACATTTCCGATATCTGGCTTTCTTAAATGTCTGCAAACCATCTGTATGGTTAGAGAAGCAATGTGTTATTGGCAGTGATTGATGTGTCATGGCTCTTAGGATGGCAATAACGGTCGCTCCACCACTTTGTTTTAGACAGAAATATCTAAAATGACCATGACCGTTAGCTTGTGGGTTGCAGCATAGCTGAGTGTCTGTTTTTAAATGGCAGCAAATCCTGGCTTTTTGATTTCATGGACTTTAATTGAATATTTGGGACAAGACTGATTCTCCGGAGTGGGATTTGAACCCAATTCAAATGGGTTCAAATCTGTTTCTTGGATAAACTCGACATGATTTATAATAGGCAGGTTTAAGACACTAAATAATCACATTTACGTTCTCCTTTGGTACAGACTGATGTGTATCTTAGATTACTTAAAGTGGACCCATCATGCTATATTTGAAACATATATTGTAGGGCCATACCTATATAAAACATGTCTGTGAAGTTTTTTTTTCAAAATACCAAACAGATCATGCATTTTAGCCACGCCTCATTTCGCTCTATTTGCTCTTTCCAGCCCTGTTTTTGCAAAGGGCTGATTCTGCTTTTGTGGCAGACTACAGCGCCCCTTACAGGCTTGGCATATGTACTACAGCGTCTCCAGCGCTTTCGAGCAGTCTCTCATTCCCCTGATAGGTGGAGAGTTGCCCATATAGGCGGAGCACCCCTTTTCTGATGTCAGAACAATTCAAATAATAATCAGCTCCGTTGCAGCCCCGTTTTTAGAGATTTGGGTACGGAGGAAAAGAGAGAGGGTTGAGTTTTCTGACACTTGGTGAGTTCCCTGACACACCGGGGACACATATTCATTTATAAAAGACGTACAAAAGTGCATTTTGCATGATTGGTCACCTTTAAAGAAAGTTTCCTAAAATGTTTATGGTCGACTGACTTTTTTTCAAGAACCACCAGCAGTTCAAGATTTGTTCTCCTATTCTGAGAAAGATTTCAACATCTACAGAACAGATGGGCACATATTTTGAAACAAGGTTTACTAATGATCAAATTTGGTACGTGGTAAGCAATAAACATCTGGTTAAAAAGCTGTCAGGAGTGGGAGTTGAACCCACGCCTCCAATTGGAGACCAGAAGTCCCTTTGATCAGGAAGGAGTCGATCCTTGAGTCTGGCGCCTTAGACCGCTCGGCCATCCTGACTACTGCTTTAACCATTTTCTGTCTCACTTAAGGCAAAATTGTTTATAATTGCGAGGTTTAAGTCACTAAATAATCGATGATTCTTTGGTACCAAAATCTCTGTTTCAATCACTATTGGGTGTTTCTCAATGTCGAGTATGCTTGCTTGGTAGCACATGTCTTCCGAGTCACTTGCTTCAGAAGCGAGGCAAGAATACTTGGATCAGGCTAGCAAGTGTGCAGGTGTGCGTCATATGAGAGGCCCCGCCTTACATTTTCCTCCACAGATTTGGGGAAATTGGTCCGTGCGCAAAGCATTGTGGGGATTTTAAGACGGTGGAGTCTACACATGTGCAGCCTCGAAATTTCTCGCTACCAAGTACGCTGGGCTCGGTAGAATTCCAAGTATGCTGGCGATTGGAACAGTCCTTCGGCGGCACTCTATGACGTAGTATAGTACTTCTTATCTTACTTAAATATCTGATCAGCTGAACCAGGCAAAACTACAGTTACTAATCTACTTGGTTTTCCATTTATACAGGCAATTAGATAATGACAAATATGATATAATTACTTTAACCAGTTTTGGTCTTTAAAACTGTAACATCATTGAAGATCGTGATCATTGTTCTCACGTCCAGGAGGAAGTTAAAAAGAGACAGTGTAGTCTCGAAAAGGTTAAAAATGGGTAATTTAATAAAGTAACGTGGTTTTGAAACAAACAGAGCAAATCAGGAACATAGCGCCATGTTCGCGAGGGAGGGAAGAAGAGAGAGCGATTCTCCGGGGGTCCTCCATCCTCGAGTTCTTCTGTGTCTGATATCGCGTAAATCAGAGGGTTTAGACGCTGTGTGTTCATTGTATAACTCCACACGCCTTTTCTCCTCGTATTCTCATTCATAACTTTTTATCTAAAGCATTTTAACGGCTAATCATTTTAACGGCTAATCATTGCTAGCGTGAAACCGGAAGTGACGTCATTGTAAACAACGGAGACGCCTTTCAAAAAAGCTTTTCAAAATAAAACTGTACATTAATTTAACATTCAGCAATATCGTTAGCCACAAGCTAATGCTAACCAGAAAGTATTTTCAGAATAAAACAGTTTTAAGCTTACAGTATGTTTAAACTAAATTACATCATTTAGACATTAGTTTTAATTTCTTACACTCTATAAATGGAGAAAACTGAGTTCTACATTCAAGGCGATACACCTGAAACGATCATCTCTCTAACATCACACGTCTTAATCTCCTTTGTTTGACGTTTGTTTTCTGTTGTTTCTTCAGATATCTCTTTATCTCTCGCCGTCACACACACAGCCTTAAGAGCAATCTGCCCTCAGTCACAGTGTAATGCTGACCTTCACACACACCAGAGGGTCAGTTCAATCATGTATATCTATTTTCAATGATCTGTGTAGTGGTCAGAACAACACAGCACACCCGTTAAAAACAATCTGTGAAACCAAGAACCATCAAATCACTTTCCTGTGAAGAGAAATACATGCTTTTAATTGGATGTACTGTTCAGTATTAAAGAATCAACATTTACCCAACATCTCTTTGTCAATTGAAGGAGCAAGATGGAAAGAAGGTGGAACAAAATCCATGTGCTCTACAAAGCCAATACATCATTTAAATGGAATATCTATGCCAAGAAAAATAAAGTATTTCTGAACTGCATGGACCCTTCAGCTGCTGCATTATAACAAATGCATTGTATGCAGCATGTCATCATTCAAACAGACAGACCGTTATTTAAATTCTAGAAGGGATTTCAAGGTTTCCAACAAACCCACAGACTTTAAGTCAGGCTGAACGTTGTCTAAAATGCTGCAAAGAACATTGAGATTATTCCACGCTATGCCGGGCTGCGGTGGTTTGATTTTCGATAATTCATTCAATGAAGAATGATAGGGCTTTGGAATAAGAATATACATACTTTATAGTGAACAGTATTGTTTTTACAGTCGGTAAATTACAGTTGTCAAAGTAAAATGCACGGTTGAAAGTTACTCAAATACATTTAGTGAGGAGTGGGATTTGAACCCACGCCTCCAATCGGAGACCAGAAGTAGTATCAGGAAGGAGTCGAACCTTGAGTCAGGCGCCTTAGACCACTCGGCCATCCTGACTACTATTGGTCGTTTTCTGAATGTATTGAAACAATGAATTGGGTTTTACCGCCATAGCAGACACAAACGTCCATTTGAACCAATGACCTGCTCCAGTTCAAAATGAGACCAAACATCGCTTTGGATTACAGTTTCTGAGGCTGGTTTTTAGCCGAGACTATTCACAACGTTTATTTTTCCTACCACCAAAACAAGAAAAGTAAGAATCTAGCAGTTACATAAGGGTATAAAACATTCACCACAACCATTGGAGGATATGTTTGAGGTAAACATTCCTAAATGAGAACAACAACAAATATAAGTTTGCTGGTTTTAATAGAATTCAAGATACCTACAAGCAGACACATTATCTTCCCTCAGGCTAAAAACAGGCAGAGAAAACAACACACACACACACACACACACACACACACTCACTCAGAGTGCGAGTGCCACCGTGTGTCAGTCATGTTGTACTGATGAACTCATTAAGTGTTTAAAATGACTTATAAGTGACAGTGTTTGTGTGTGTGTGTGTGTGTGTGTGTGGTGTGTGTGTGTGTGTGTGTGTGTGTGTGTGTGTGTGTGTGTGTGTGTGTGTGTGATGGTTTGCAGGGTTCACTGGTTGTCTAAGTGAGCTGTTAAACACGGTGTTGGGATGAGCAGGCGGACAGGAGGTGCTGCAGAGGTCAGTGAATTATCAAATATCTAATGATCCTGTTTATCTCTACCTGCTCTGATCCACTGTCACACACACCTTCAGTGGTAATATCTTCACTTCCTCCCAAGTGGAAATGTATGGAAACATCCTCTCAGTGAAATTGTGTGTGAAGGTGTGTATGAGTGTGTTAGTGTCAGGATCAGAGAACGACAACACTCCTCTGTTCCAGTCCAGATTAACTCTGACCCTCTGGAGCTTCTTCTTCAGGCTGAGAGGAGTGGGTGGTGCTGGTGGTGACCATGCTGCGTATTTACCTTTATAGAAATATATCATCCATAATCCAGACCGTATGATTCCCTTCCTCGGGACAGACTCTGCTAACACACCCAGAAACCAGAATGTACTGCCTGTAACCTGGACATCCCAGCTGTGAGTCCCTGAGTTAAAGCCCTCAGAGCCCAGGACAGAGGCCTGTTCATCAAACCTCTCTGGGTTATCAGGAAGTTTCTGTCTCTCTCCTCCTCCTCTCACACTGGTCAGATCTTCAGACAGGAAGAGTCTTGGATGAGCAGTGTTTGGGTCCAGGATGAGAGGAGAGTAGGACACCATGTCCTTCATCTTGCTCCAGATGTTGAAGCTGAGGTTGCCCAGGTGTTTGGCCTGGTCTATCAGAGCTCCTGAGGGCAGCTGTGGAGCCTCCAACAGGGGGCGCTGCAGCCTCTGCACTGCAGCCTTGTAGCTGTGCAGGAAGGAGACGTCTTCAGCTCTCAGCTCCTCCTCTGTGGCTCTGACTGTGTGTGAAAGAGCTGCTATCTCTCTGCTCACAGCCTCCATCTTCTCCTCCATCACCCTCCTCTTCTGCTCCTCTTCCTCCCTCAGTGCAGCCATCCTGGCCTCCTCTTCCTCTTCTAGAAACTGGTGAAGCTTCTGAAACTGCTCCTTAATCTGCGTCTCTGTGTGTTGAGCCTGGACCTTCAGGTGTCCTGCTGTTTGATCAAACTCCACTTTAACTTCTTCAAAGAGCTTCAGTTTCTCCTGAAAGGGCTGCAGAGCTTTCTGGATCTCCTCTCTGAGATCCTGAGCAGCTTCATCCATGGGTCTGATTCTGTGGTTGGTGTGTGTTCTTGAATCTCTGCAGACGAGACACACTGGCTGCTGATGGTCCAGACAGAAGAGTCTGAGTTTCTCAGAGTGCAGACTGCAGAGAGCCTCTGGAGGTCTCTGGTCTCTCTCCAGTAAGAAGGTCTCACACAGGTTCTTTAAAGACAGGTTACAGGGGGGTTCACCTTTTGAAGATCTTCTCTTACAGACTGGACACTCCTTTACTTCTTTCCCCGTCCACCAGGTCTGCAGACAGGCTTTACAGAAGCTGTGGCTGCAGGACAGAACAACAGGATCTCTAAAGACGTCGTGACAGACCGGACAGCAGAGATCTTCCTCTAACCTGGAAGCCATGTTGTCTCTGAGTGAAGCTGAAACACAGCAGACAGGAAGTACAGTCAGTCACGGCTCCCCTCCCCCTCCTCTACTGAGTGCTGTTTGGAGACTCACCTTCAGGGGGTGGAGGGTCCGCAGGTTGAAGCAGCAGTGTTGCAGTTTCCACTTTTCTCTCCGGTAGCTGAACTCAGAGGAAGTTGTTAGTTTGGTCTGAAGGTGAATGTGATCGTCTGTTTTTCAGTCCGTCTGTCTCTCTGCAGTGAGGAAGAGGAACAAACTGTTTCCTGGTTTGTCTCAGTGAGTCAGTGAGGGAGGAGTTCTGTCACGCCTCCTCTGCTGAACTCTGTCTCCTCTCATGTGACTCAGGGTGTGTCTCATCATTGCTGCATTGAAGTTGTAGTGGAGGAGTTCATAAACTCATGTTTCATTGGAGAGGGAAACAAGTCCGTCTCTTTGTGCGTACGGAGATTGGATGGCCCTGAGAAGAGACCCAGAAGTGTAAAGTAACTAAGTACATGTACTCAAGTACGGTACTTAAGTACAATGTTGAGGTACTTTACTTGAGTATTTCCATTGTATGCTACTGTGTACTTCTACTCCTCTACAGTTCAGAGGTAAATGGTGTACTTTACTCCACTACATGTATTCAACACCTTTAGTTACTTCACAGATGTGGATGAATGATGTGAAATATAATAAACTCTTAAATCAGACTTTAGTTCCACCTGGAGTAAATTCATAATGAATTACTTTACTAATACAAACTGTGGGGGAAACTTCTGAAGCATTTGGAGTCAGGACTCAGAGAGACACGAGGAGAGCTGGAGCTTTGATGGCAAACACTGACGGTTTATTCGAAGCTTCGGCCGGAGACATGTCACGGGCCACGAGTTGACCACCCGGTTCAGATGCCACAATCAGCCCTGAAGAGCCCTCCTGTAGCTCCAGGTTTGAACTAGTGGCTCGGGGTCATCTACACCCCGAGAACGATGTGTTCCAGGTGTCCCACAACAATAACTATCTCTGACCGAGAGCTGCCCGGTCATAAACTGGCAACAACAACAACAACAACAACAACAACAACAACAACATCAACAACTTGCTAGGGCAGCCCCTCCTTACGGGAGATAACGGCTGCTCAAGGCTGGTCGCTGCGTCAGAGGGCGAAAGGTAAACATGTAGGCGAAATCATTCCCTGACACTAAGGAATATAAATGAAGCTTTGTTAAATAAAGGGTACATTTTATTTTTGATATTGTCTGTTAATATTTGTGTTGTTTTATCAGAAATATGACTTTGATCAACAATTGATAGATGATAATATGCATGTTTTTGGGGGGATTATAACGAGTTTCCAGAGGTCTTTGGATGTGAGTTTTAATAGCCTTCAAGGAGTCGTAGGATGTTTTGAAATGATTGAGTTTCCATGAGTTTTGAGATTACAATTTGGTGACTATAAATGAGTTTGTGTGAGATATTTGGGAGTTTCCTGGGAGGTGTGTGTGTGTGTGTGTGTGTGTGTGTGTGTGTGTGTGTGTGTGTGTGTGTGTGTGTGTGTGTGTGTGTGTGTGTGTGTGTGTGTGTGTGTGTGTGTGTGTGTGTGTTTACACAGTTTTCTCAAACAAAGCCCATGCAGTCTTGTCACACAAGCTCACGTACAAACTCTCTGATGTGTTTCAGACTGAAGCCAGTCAATACACATTATTTAGACGTGGGTCGCCACACACACACACACACACACACACACACACACACACACACACACACACACACACACACACACACACACACACACACACACACACACACATCATCAATCTACCTGCTCTTTGTTTTACAGCCCTCTGCAGGAACCGTATTTTAAACACACACACAGTCTGTGATGAACAGGCTCACCAGGCGAGACCCTGAATATTTGTGGTAAAACTGCAGACATTTCCGATATCTGGCTTTCTTAAATGTCTGCAAACCATCTGTATGGTTAGAGAAGCAATGTGTTATTGGCAGTGATTGATGTGTCATGGCTCTTAGGATGGCAATAACGGTCGCTCCACCACTTTGTTTTAGACAGAAATATCTAAAAGGACCGTTAGCTTGTGGGTTGCAGCATAACTGAGTGTCTGTTTTTAAATGGCAGCAAATCCTGGCTTTTTGATTTCATGGACTTTAATTGAATATTTGGGACAAGACTGATTCTCCGGAGTGGGATTTGACCCAATTCAAATGGGTTCAAATCTGTTTCTTGGATAAACTCGACATGCTTTATAATAGGCAGGTTTAAGACACTAAATAATCACATTTACATTCTCCTTTGGTACAGACTGATGTGTATCTTAGATTACTTAAAGTGGACCTATCATGCTATATTTGAAACATATATTGTAGGGTCATACCTATATAAAACATGTCTGTGAAGTTTTTTCAAAATACCAAACAGATCATGCATTTTAGCCACGCCTCATTTCGCTCTATAGAGAGGCGAAGTCCCTCCTCTTCCGGGAGCCGCCATGGGACCCCGGAAGCGGAAAAATATACATTGAAGTCAATGGAGAGAGAAAGGTTATCTTTTGATCCCGTTTGAATTGTGCCACGAATGACACATATGATGTTTTTCAATTTAAAAGAACATTTTGAAAGTCAAAAAAATAAAAATGTGTCGTAAAACTGTGAAGTTACACATTTGTTTGTGTGAAACCGCTCAGTGAACTACAGGTCTCTGGTCTCGCACAACACGCGTCACCATCACAAAGACGGCCGTCACGTTAGAACATTCCACCTGTTTCTTTCAGAATGAGGCGGAAAGTATAAAACGAGTTGAACATCACTACAAGTCTGGGCACGTTGAGAGCTGTACATACACGAAAGGGGAGTTGGTCGGTTCCGTAAGAGCAGCGGGACCGGCTTTACAAGGTTTCGGTGAGTAATATGTGTGCAATGTGTAACGTTAATGTCAGCTAGCTAACATTAGCTAACAAGGTACACTAACGTGTTTTGTTTTAGTAACTAGTTTTCTCCTTAAGAACTTCGAGGTCTCTGTGTACGCTGTGGATAACATTAGTGTTCACAAGAACAAGGTACACTCCCGTATTTTGTTTGAGTTGCCCTTCAGATTGAAGCGGCCAGTTTTATATCGACTATACTGTCTGTGTGATCTCATTTTACATCTCGTTGTGTCGTTTGAGTTTATCTGCTGTGTGTAGATTCAAGGGTTTGGTTATCTAGGCCCAGCTGTGTGTGACTCCCTCTGGTGCACTGGTATGTGTGTTCCTAATGTAGAGAGCATTGATTAATTAATAAACTACACACCGAGTCTAGATCCTGACCAAATCCTTTTTTATTGTTGATCAAATGTTTTTCAAAAATGTATTCATACACATTTAGAAAAATACAATGTACAACCAATACAACAATCAGACAAGAAGACAACACTATGGAAAAATAAACCCTCCCACCCCCAGATGCGGACCATCCTTGTATTATTGCTCATTCAATCTATTATAGCATGCTAACAAATGGTACTTACTTTATTTGTACAGATCTGCATGGGAGACGATGGTGCGATGCAGAGCGCTGTCTGTGATTGGGCACGGGGGATGTACAAATGCAGCCACGCTACAGCATTGGCAATATTTGCCATGTGGCAGATCAGCTCCACAGATGTTGAGTGCCAGTGGAGGAAGCCTGGCACTTCAAAAGTAGTCCAGCCGGTGTCTCAACTTTACCAACAGCAAGGCAAGGCAAGGCAAGTTTATTTATAGAGCACTTTTCAACACAAGGCAATTCAAAGTGCTTTACAACAAATGAAAGACATTAAGAAAATGGCATTTAAAATCAGTCATTAAAAAGAAAAGCGAATAAAATAAACATTAAAAGAAGAAATACATGGATAAACATTAAAAGAAAAAATACATGGATAAAAGTTACAGTGCAGTCTAAGATATGAATAGTTCAATTAAAAGCAGCGACAAAAAGAAAAGTCTTCAGCCTGGATTTAAAAGTAGTCAGAGTTGCAGCGGACCTGCAGGTTTCTGGGAGTTTGTTCCAGATGGAGCATAATAACTGAACGCTGCTTCTCCATGTTTAGTTCTGACTCTGGGGACAGAAAGCTGACCAGTCCCTGAAGACCTGAGAGATCTGGATGGTTCATCATTTAGCAGGAGGTCAGAAATGTATTTTGGGCCTAAACCATTCAGTGCTTTATAAACCAGCAGCAGTATTTTGAAATCTATTCTTTCACACACAGGAAGCCAGTGTAAAGACTTCAGAACAGGAGTGATGTGATCCACTTTCTTAGTGTTAGTGAGGACTCGAGCAGCAGCGTTCTGAATCAGCTGCAGCTTCCGAATAGATTTTTTAGTGAGACCTGTGAAGACACCATTGCAGTAGTCGAGTCTACTGAAGATAAAAGCATGCACAAGTCTTTCCAAATCCTGCTGCGACATTAGTCTTTTAATCCTAGATATGTTCTTTAGGTGATAGTAGGCTGATTTAGTAACTGTTTTAATGT
This sequence comes from Harpagifer antarcticus, assembly GCA_902827135.1. Classification (NCBI taxonomy): domain Eukaryota; kingdom Metazoa; phylum Chordata; class Actinopteri; order Perciformes; family Harpagiferidae; genus Harpagifer; species Harpagifer antarcticus. The sequence goes on along the minus strand of CADEHL010001395.1, from coordinate 13,853 downwards.
AACTGTTGAAACTCAGGTCAGAGTCCATGACTACACCTATATTTCTGGCTCTGTTGTTTTGAACATTGCAGACTGAAGCTCAGCGCTAACTTTTATACGTTCTGCCTTGGCTCCAAAAACCATTACCTCAGTTTTATCTTTGTTTAATTGGAGAAAGTTCTGACACATCCAGTCATTGATTTGTTCAATGCACTTACTCAGTGTTTGAATTGGAGCATAGTCTCCTGTTGAAACTGTTACGTAAATTTGTGTGTCATCTGCATAGCTATGGTAACTTATTTTGTTGTTTTTCATTATCTGGGCCAGTGGTAGCATGTAGATGTTAAAAAGAAGAGGCCCCAAGATGGAGCCTTGAGGAACCCCACATGTCATATTTGTCAACTCAGATGTGTATTTACCAATAGAAACAAAGTTGTTTCTGTCCTTTAAGTAGGATTCAAACCAATTTAGGACGGTTTCCGAAAGTCCCACCCAGTTTTCCAGTCGGTCTAGTAATATGCTGTGGTCAACAGTGTCAAACGCAGCACTGAGATCTAATAATACTAACACTGAAGTTCTGCCACTGTCTGTGTTTAAGTGGATGTCATTAAAGACCTTTATAAGAGCAGTCTCAGTACTGTGGTTTGGACGAAAGCCTGACTGGAACACATCGAAACAGTCATTTAAATGCAAAAAATTACTCAGCTGTTGAAAAACAACTTTTTCAATGATTTTACCTAGAAATGGCACGTTTGATATGGGCCTGTAATTGTTCATTACTGAAGCATCTTGATTATTCTTTTTTAAGAGTGGTTTAATGACTGCAGTTTTCAGGGCCTGTGGAAAAATACCTGAGTGAAGAGATTTGTTTACTATATGAAGTAGATCTGAGGCCATGCAACAAAAAACATCTTTGAAAAAAAATACTGTTGGAATAACATCAAGGCAGCAGGAGGAGGATTTCAGAAATTGAATAATGTCCTCTAGGTTTTTATCATTAATCTGATGGAATTGTGTCATGGTGTTTGAATTGATATTAGGTGGACACAGAGACAACACATTTACTGTACCTGATGCAGAGGCACTGACTGCTTGTCTGATGTTCTGAATTTTGTCAGTGAAGAAGGCAAAATCATTGCATGCCCTGGTGGATAGAAATTCAGAGGCTACTGACACTGGGGGGTTAGTTAGTCTGTCGACGGTAGCAAACAAGGCACGTGCATTGTTTTTGTTTTTGGTAATGATGTCAGAGAAGAACGATTGTCGTGCGTTTTTCAATTCCAAATTATAAAGGCCAAGTCTCTCTTTATAGATTTCAAAGTGAACCTGGAGATTTGTTTTTCGCCACCTGCGTTCAGCTTTTCGACATTATCTTTTTTCACGGTCATGGCCTTTCTCCATGGAGATATTTTCTTGCCAGTCACTTCCTTTACCTTAGCTGGAGCAATGGCATCTATAACATTTTTAATGTTTTAATTAAAATGATCTACTAGCTCATTTACTGAGATGTTAGCAGGGGCAAGTGTGGAAGAAACATTCTGAGTAAACATTTCCCTAGTATTTTCAGTTAAATATCGCTTTGTGGTTACCTCTTTTTGAAAAAATTTGTGAACAGAAATAGAGCTCTCAAAGAACACACAGGAATGATCAGAGAGTGCAACATCAGTCACCACAACCTTAGAGATATTCAGACCCTTTGAGATAATTAAGTCCAGAGTGTGTCCCTTATTGTGCGTGGGCTCCGTCACATGCTGAGTCAGTCCATAGCTATCAAGAACACAAAACAGTTCTTTAGCCCCTCTGTCCTGGGGGTTGTCAACATGGATGTTAAAATCACCAACAATGACGAGACGGTCAAAGTCAATACACACTATAGACAGCAGTTCAGTAAAGTCATCAAAAAAGCTTGCACAGTATTTGGGTGGTCTATAGATATTTAGGAACAGAGCTCGAGAGGAGCATTTCAATCTGAAGGGCCACATATTCAAAAGAATCAAAGTTTCCATAAGATGTCTTCCTGCATTGAAGGGAATCATTGAACAGAATAGCAACTCCACCCCCTTTCTTATGCATTCTTTCCTGACTCATAAAACTAAAGTTGGGAGGTGTTGATTCGATAAGAACAGCTGCACTGTTATTTTGTTCAATCCAAGTTTCTGTTAAAAACATAAAATCGAGATTGTGCTCAGTGATAAAATCATTGATTAAAAATGTTTTTCCTGCCAAAGACCTGACATTTAATAAAGCTAGTTTAAGTTTGTTAAACACACTATCAGTCATGTTTTTTGTAACAAGCTGAGGCTGACATGGAATCACTGCTAAATTAGATAAACTCACACAAACGTTTGAGTGCTTCCTGTTTCTAAAATGATTCACCACTCTTAATCTATTACCTATCAACACAGATATCGGCAAAGCTATAGGCAGGCAGGGCCCCGGCATGTCCTGGAAAGAGTTGAGAGTGCCACACGCCCTTGAGCCTGGACCCAGCACATATCAGTAAGAGTTTGTTGCGTTTTGTACACACACATCCTTATCAGGAGACGGTAGAGATGGTGCGGGGGTAAAGGACATGCTGCCAGGGGGGGGAGGTGGTTGACGTAGGCGCGGTGATGAAGACGGGGGAGATGGTGCGCGTCTCTGCTGTGATTTTGGTGGGCGTCGTTGAGGAGCGGGGGTAAAGGACATGCTGCCAGCCCTGCGTATCGCCTTAGTTTGGTCTTTGAAATCCAGGAAGGAATCGGTGCCAACCCTCTCTATCTCCTTCATGTGTTCAACGATCTCCAGGAGGGTGGGCGAGGGTGAAAGCGTGAACGGAGTATCCTCAAAGGCGTTGACAGGGGGGGGGGGGGTGACGGGCAGTGGAGACTCCTCCATGTGTCTCATAGGTCTCCCATAATCAGAACATTCCTCAGGCGGGTGCAGTGATAATTCTTCAGGGTTTTCTGCGCGATGTGTTGTGTCTTTCTCCTGTTTTGATTCCTCTTGTTGCTTGTCCTTGGCAGAGGGAACAGATTGATGACGCAGGCAGTTGAATATGTTAGAGATAAACAATTTCACTCCTGACTTGTTCAGGCAAACTCCATTTGCCTTGAAAAGATGTCTGCAATCCCAGAAAAAGTTAAAGTTGTCAATAAAATGGACAGAATGGTCTGTACAGACAGTTGAAAGCCAGGTGTTCAGTGCAAACAGTCTGCTGAATCTCTCCACTCCTCTTCTGACTGGCGGTAGAGGGTCACTGATGAACACCTCTGCATTTAGAGAGCTGACAGTTTCCAACAAACATTTACAGTCCTCTTTCAGCACTTCTGACTGTTGCTTCACAACATCATTTGTTCCAATGTGTAGTACAACGTTCTTCACAGTCGGATGTTCAGCCCCAATATGCAGGATCTTCTCAGCCAAGTCAGAGACCACATCATTGGGAAAACAGAGTACTTTGGTGTTGTTCTTACTACACAGACCTTTTACATCTCTTACAGCAGAACCACCCATAATCAGAGTTTCAGGCCCAGTCGTTAGCTTTCCCTCTAGGTGGTTTACTTTTGGAGTAGCTATTGGTCCTTACCCTGCTATGTGAAGAGGACAGGTTATCCAGGTCATCAGAAAGGGATCTCCGGTTCTCGGTCAGCGGAGCGTATCTGTTCTGGATTGGCACACTCTGTGGTTTAGGAGGATTGTTTGTAATTCTCCCTTTAGCAGCTGTCCACGGCTGATTCCTAGTATGAATAGGGGTTGAAGAGGCGCTCTTCCTGGGTGATAACAATGCAGCCCAGCCGGTCGCATCACAGATTTCAGAGCGCTGGGCTCTGCCCAAATCCCATGGAAATGATTTATTCTTAGGCCTTGCACCCAAAGAGTTCCAGGGAGGACTACCACTTGTAGATGTATTACCCAGTACACAGCCCTCCTGTTCCTTGGAATCCTTGTAGCTGCTAACTAGCTGTGAGTTAGCATACCCTTCTACATTATTTTGCAACACTGGTAAAGTGGTGTCATTCCCACGACATAGTCCATTCACTTCCACGTTAACTTCCAACCGTTGCATTTTCATTTCCAACACAGCTATCTTCTGTATAAGTTTGTGGAAGTCATCTGTAGAGAACGGAGGCATTTTGCTACCAACTAGCTTAAGCTAAATAGCATGCAGTAGCCTACCAGGCTTTAGCTGTTGCTAGGCCACGCTACTGTAAGACTGAGGTCGTCGTAAAAATGTTGAAATATGGCTGAAACCCTCCGTCTATTTACGAAGATGAACTGTCCCAGTGATAAGTTAATGTCCAGGAGCCGCTGCTCGAAGTTTTCAGAGAATAAGAATAGGAAAATCAGCATAAAAAGTAAGCAGAGGCAGGAGCAAGCAGAAAAGCGTCTGCACTGTAAGAACGATAAGGCATAAGCCATCTTTAGGAATGATGCACTTCTACAAACAAAAACAACATAATTAAAACATTTCAACAAACTACTAAAATAGATGAACTACATTATTCAAAAGTTTACAGTAACTTCTGATAATAACACAGGGGGAATAAACGAGGCATCTCTTTTCCTCTCTCTCTCTTTCCCTCTCCTGACAGCCCGTCAGTATCAGGGTTAGTCAAAATGAATCTCTTGGCGGTTCTAGTGTTCATTTACCATTTTGTCTTCTCTTTGCAATGCTTAATCGATTTGAAACCAAGTGTAACGTAGCTTAAACTTAACGTTAACACAACACATTCACGCACCTTTCTCTGTGGGTTTTGTTGTAGTGACGAATGAAGTTGGATGTTGTGGTGGTCGTGTCACTGGTCTTTATGCTGCAGACCCTGCATACCTGTCAGGGTGGAGTGAGGCAAGCAGGACCCAAATGCAGATAAACAGAAAGAATACCTTTATTTCAAGGCTAGAAACAGAGCTGAACACTCTTCCCCGTGAACACAGTCCAAATACAACAAGAAACTCACAAAGACTAACAGAAAACACAGAACCTAAATACACACAGGACTAATCAAACAAACAAGAGACAGGTGAGGAGGGAGGAGAAAACACAGGGGCACCAGGTGAACACAATCGGGTAATCAGGGAGGGAAAACAGACAGAAAGCAACAGGCAGGAACGGGGGGTGAACACTTTACAAAACAAAACAGGAAACCAAAGACAGAAACAGACAAGACAAAACACAACACGGACAGATCGTGACAGTACCCCCCCCCTCAAGGGACGGATCCCAGACGTCCCAAAAAAAAAAAAAAAAAGTCCAAAACCTCAAGCAGGGTGGGTGGAGGGGGTCCGGAGGAGGGACGTATCACTAGGCCACCAGGGTGGGTGGAGGGGGTCCGGAGGACGGGACTGAGCTGACCGCCCAGGAGCACAGTAGAGGACCAGGAAGGGATCTCGGGCGGACGGCCCGGGGGCAAGGCAGAAGCCGAGAAGGGGGACTCGGGCAGACGGCCCGGGGGCAAGGCAGAGTCCAAGGTGGGGGACTCGGGCGGACGGCCCGGGGGCAAGGCAGAAGCCGAGAAGGGGGACTCGGGCGGACGGCCCGAGGGCAAGGCAGAGTCCAAGGTGGGGGTCTCGGGCGGACGGCCCGGGGGCAAGGCAGAGTCCATGGTGGGGCGAAGGCCACAGCGGGCGAACTCAGGGGGCCGAGCATGAGGGCGAAGACCGCGGCACTCAGGGGACCGGGCAGGAGCCAGTGTTGACCGGACAGTAACCAGAGCCGGTGGAACAGGTGTCGGCAAGATTCCCCACGGAAGAGGACAAGGAGTTGGCTGGACCTCCGGCGAGACATGTGATGTCGAGGCCTCCAACGAAACAGGACATGGGGTTGGCAGGACCCCCGGCAGGAGAATAGTTGGCGGGGCCTCCAACGGCACAGGACACAGGGTTGGCAGGACCCTCAGCAGGAGAGTGGTTGGCGGGACCTCCAACGAGACAGGACAAAGGGTTGGCAGGACCCCCGGCAGGAGAGTAGTCGGCGGGGCCTCCAACGGGACAGGACACAGGGTTGGCAAGACCCCCGGCAGGAGAGTAGTCGGCGGGGCCTCCAACGGCACAGGACATAGGATTGGCAGGACCCCCGGCAGGAGAGTAGACGACGGGACCTCCAACGAGACAGGACAAAGGGTTGGCAGGACCCCCGGCAGGAGAGTAGACGGCGGGACCTCCAACGAGACAGGACAAAGGGTTGGCAGGACCCCCGGCAGGAGAGTAGACGGCGGGACCTCCAACGGGACAGGACATGGGGTTGGCAGGACCCCCGGCAGAAGACTAGTCTGCGGGACCTCCAACGGCACATGAGTAGGGGCTTGAGAGGGAACTCGAGAGGAAACTTGAGAGTTGACTTGAAAGGAATCTCGAGAGGGAACTTGAACGGAGACTCGAGAGGTGACTTGAGAGAGGGCTTGAGAGGGAACTCGAGAGGAGACTCGAGAGAGGGCTTGAGAGGGAACTCGAGAGGAGACTAGAGAGGGAATTCGAGAGGGGACTAGAGAGGGAATTCGAGGGGAGACTCGAGAGGTGACTTGAGAGGGAACTCGAGAGGAGACTAGAGAGGGAATTCGAGAGGGGATTTGAGAGGAATTTCGAGAGGAGACTCGAGAGGTGACTTGAGAGGGAACTCGAGAGGGAATTCGAGAGGGGACTAGAGAGGGAATTCGAGGGGGGACTTGAGAGGAATTTCGAGAGGAGACTCGAGAGGTGACTTGAGAGGGAACTCGAGAGGAGACTCGAGAGGGGACTTGAGAAGTGTCTTGAAAGGGGACTCGAGATGGGACTCGAGAGGGGACTCGAGAGGTAGCTCGAGAGGGGGCTCGAGAGGAGACTAGAGAGGAAACTAGAGAGGGGACTCCGGTAGGAACTTGAGAGGGGACTTGAGAGGGGACTCCGGTAGGAACTTGAGAGGGGACTTGAGAAGTGTCTGGAGGGGAGACTTGAGAGAGTTGGTTCGCCAACAGAACACGGGGTGCTGGAGTCGGCCGGTATGCTGACAGGACTCGAGGAGCTGGCGTCGGCTGGAGAGCCAGCAGCAGACGAGGTGCTGGAGTCGGCCGGTACGCCGACAGGACACGGGGAGCTGGTGTTGGCTGGGGAGCCAACAAGAGACGAGGTGCTGGAGTCGGCCGGTACGCCGACAGGACACGGGGTGCTGGCGTCGGCTGGAGAGCCAGCAGGAGACGAGGTGCTGGAGTCGGGACCATGACTGATGGGGCCGGTACTTGAGCCGGAACCATGGCTGGAACTGGGGCCGGAACCATGGCTGTATGGGCGAGCTCTGGTGCAGGGACCATGGCTGCATGGGCAGGTTCTGGAGCCGGAAACATGGCTGTAAGATCCAGTTCTGGAGCCGGAAACATGGCTGTAAGGTCCGGAGCTGAAGCCTGGATCATGGCTGTGTGGGCCGGTTTTGGAGCCGGAAACATGGCTCTAAGGTCCGGTTGTGGAGCAGGGACCAGGGCTGCTGGGGCCGGCACTGGAGCCGGAACCATGGCTGCTGGGCAAGGAACCGGAACACGGATCCATGGCTGTGTGGGATGGTACTGGAGCACGGTACCATGGCTATGTGGGATGGTACTGGAGCACGGAACCATGTCTGCTGGGTCCGGCACTGGAGCCGGAACCATGGCTGCAGGGGCCTGTACTGGGGCTGGAATCATGGCTGCTGGGGCCAGAACTGGGGCCGGAACCATCACTGCTGGGTCCAGAACTGGGGCCGGAACCATGGCTGTGTAGGCCGGTTCTGTAGCCGGAACCATGGCTGCTGGGGCTCGGGCTAACCTGGCCTTGCGACGACTCCTCTTAGCAGCCGCCTGAATACTCCGTGGACCTCCCGAAGCCAGACGAGTTCCGGAATACAACTCCTGGACAGGAGCAGGAACTGGGGCAGAAGCACGGGTTGACTTCAGGCGGAACCCACCAAGGCGTATGGTGCCAGGTTGGGAATTGGGAGACATGGAGTTAGCATGCCTGGGGCTAGCAGGCCGGGAATCACATGTTTCAAGGAAGTCCAAAATCCAGTCAGGTAAGAACTCCACAAAACATAGTTTCTCTGCTGCCAACCGGTGCGCCTCTACCAGAGCGGCCCTCTTCTGCCGAACACTGGACGCTCCCATCCATCGATGAGCGCAGACAGACAAAGAAAAGGTCAAATCCAAAAGTTCCTGCTCAAACGGATCTGCTGGGCCCATATTTGGTGAGTTCCTTCTGTCAGGGTGGAGTGAGGAAAGCAGGACCCAAATGCAGATAAACAGAAAGAATACCTTTATTTCAAGGCTAGAAACAGAGCTGAACACTCTTCCCCGTGAACACAGTCCAAATACAACAAGAAACTCACAAAGACTAACAGAAAACACAGAACCTAAATACACACAGGACTAATCAAACAAACAAGAGACAGGTGAGCAGGGAGGAGAAAACACAGGGGCACCAGGTGAACACAATCGGGTAATCAGGGAGGGAAAACAGACAGAAAGCAACAGGCAGGAACGGGGGGTGAACACTTTACAAAATAAAACAGGAAACCAAAGACAGAAACAGACAAGACAAAACACAACACGGACAGATCGTGACAATACCGCTGTTCTCTTCTTATTACCGTCATCGACAAAATAATCTTTGAATCCAAACTTGACTATTTGTGGAGTAACGCTAGCCGCTGAAATGTTAACTGAGACTCCTGCCTTCTAGTGGGCTGCCAGGTTTGTGCACATGGCGCTATTCTTTCACACACAGTGACATCACGAGCTAGAGCTGTGTGGGTTGTCGGGTCGCCCTTACAGACTGCCTGCAGATGTATGGAAAAACGACCCTCGAAAGTGGCCTTCGTCGATTTTGGCTGCATCTACGTCTATCTTCTGGAAACACCAGGTGAATACCCCACTTGTCACAATAATATTATCATGCCATTGCATATATGTGGTATTTTAGAGTTGACTAGATATTGATTAAGGCAATAGACTATGATATTCAGTACAGGAAGCTTAGCAACACCTCGACGGTGTACGGCTAAATCCTCTGCCTGCTTGCACCTCGTGTAAAACGGCGGATACCGGAAGTATGGTGTCACCCTCGGCCCAATACCCGTATGTGTGGGTGAAAGAATAATCACGTTTTTCGAAAAAACTAAATGTAATATCTCAATACAAAGACAAACGCAAATATTTAATTTTAAACAGTCAAGTCCTTTCAAGTCATCTGTCTCGAGCTTAAGTCAAGTCTCAAGTCATGAATACCAAGTCAAAGTCAAGTCAAGTATTTTATCAATGTTCGTCAAGCAAGTCTCAAGTCAAAACATATGCGACTCGAGTCTGACTCGAGTCAAGTCATGTGACTCGAGTCCCCACCTCTGCCTTTGACCCTGTGTGTCTGCTGACCTTCACACACACCAGAGGGTCAGTTCAATCATGTATATCTATTTTCAATGATCTGTGTAGTGGTCAGAACAACACAGCACACCCGTTAAAAACAATCTGTGAAACCAAGAACCATCAAATCACTTTCCTGTGAAAAGAAATACATGCTTTTAATTGGATGTACTGTTCAGTATTAAAGAATCAACATTTACCCAACATCTCTTTGTCAATTGAAGGAGAAAGATGGAAAGAAGATGGAACAAAATCCATGTGCTCTACAAAGCCAATACATCATTTAAATGGAATATCTATGCCAAGAAAAATAAAGTATTTCTGAACTCCATGGACCCTTCAGCTGCTGCATTATAACAAATGCATTGTATGCAGCATGTCATCATTCAAACAGACAGACCGTTATTTAAATTCTAGAAGGGATTTCAAGGTTTCCAACAAACCCACAGACTTTAAGTCAGGCTGAACGTTGCCTAAAGTGCTGCAAAGAACATTGAGATTATTCCACGCTATGCCGGGCTGCGGTGGTTTGATTTTCGATATTTCATTCAATGAAGAATGATAGGGCTTTGGAATAAGAATATACATACTTTATAGTGAACAGTATTGTGTTTACAGTCTGTAAATTACAGTTGTCAAAGTAAAATGCACGGTTGAAAGTTACTCAAATACATTTAGTGAGGAGTGGGATTTGAACCCACACCTCCAATTGGAGACCAGAAGTCCCTTTGATCAGGAAGGAGTCAATGCTTGACTCTGGCGCCTTAGACCACTCGGCCATCCTGACATACATTAATGACTACATTGAGCGTGGGAAACAAACCATCATTTTCGAGAGATGAACAAATATTTCAGCATGTTTCTGTTACATTTGTTAAAAATTGCATATCGTAATTTAGAGAGGATATAGTTGCTGCAGATATACGCTGTACAACATCAGGAAGATTCGTCCCCAGCTGACCCAGAAAGCCATGCAGGTTCTGGTCCAGGCTCTCGTCACCTCACGCCTAGACTACTGCAACTCCCTCCTGGCTCGTCTACCTGCATGTGCCATCCGACCTCTGCAGCTCATCCAGAATGCAGCGGCTCGTCTGGTCTTCAACCTTCCTAAATGTTCCCACACCACTCCGCTCCTCCGCTCCCTCCACTGGCTCCCGGTAACTGCTAGAATCCACTTCAAGACACTGGTACTTGCATACCATGCTGCGAATGGATCTGGCCCTTCCTACATCCAGGACATGGTTAAACCGTACACCCCAGCACGTGCACTACGCTCTGCATCAGCCAAACGACTCGCTGCACCCTCGCTGCGAGGGGGACCCAAGTTCCCATCAGCAAAAACACGTGGGTTTGCTATCCTGGCTCCAAGATGGTGGAATGAGCTCCCCATTGACATCAGGACAGCAGAAAGCTTACACACCTTCCGGGGCAGACTGAAAACTCATCTCTTTCGACTCCACTTCGAGCCATAGAATTACTAACAAGGCACTTATATACTAATAAAGGACTGGCTTCTTTAAAGCCAGTTGAGTAGCACTTGAAATGTTTGGCTCTATGAAACCTGATGTACTTTATGATTCTGTTTTCTTCAGGGCTGTGTCTTCCTGGTCGTATGTACTTATTGTAAGTCGCTTTGGATAAAAGCGTCAGCTAAATGCAATGTAATGTAATGTAATGTAATATAGTCATGTATCGTATTTTTCCCAAACGTAGGTAAAGAACTCCTAGGCTTTTGGACGTGTTAAAATGGAGCTTTAAATCACACTCCTGACTTGTGTTTTGCTTTGTGTTTTTTATTTATTTCAGACAAACCTTTGAAACAAAAGTAGTCAGGATGGCCGAGCAGTCGAAGGCGCCAGACTCAAGGATTGACTCCTTCCTGATCAAAGGGACTTCTGGTCTCCAATTGGAGGCGTGGGTTCAAATCCCACTCCCAAATGTATATAGGGAGGGTTAAGAGAGATTATAGTCATACATCATATATTTCCCAATATATGTGATTTGCTGATGGTCAGTGTTGATTTGGATTTCTTGCATGGTCTTCTACACAAAGATCTGAATCTGGAAGTCTTGTTGGATGAAAGTTACTGAGAAAAATCGGTCCATCCATCCAAAAATAGGTATTTAAGCACTTTCTGTGTGTTACAATGCCCAGAGGTGTGTGTGTGTGTGTGTGTGTGTGTGTGTGTGTGTGTGTGTGTGTGTGTGTGTGTGTGTGTGTGTGTGTGTGTGTGTGTGTGTGTGTGTGAGTGAGAGAGAGAGATGTCAGACGTGAATGATTTATGAGTATGTAAATGAGATTGTTGAACTGTTGAAGGACAGTGAAGAGCAACACACACACACACGCACACACATTCACACATAATATCCTTCTCTGTCAAAGCTGCCAATCTAAGGCTCAGTCCATTATCCATTTCAAATGTGCAATAAACATAAGCTGTCCTTTCAGCCAATGGAAATTCTCATAATCTAAATGAACTGTTTACATTACAGAGAGCCAGACTGAAGCTGCATTTAAATGCGGATATTTTCGGAAAACACTAACAATACTGCAGTATGATCAGCTCTATAGATCTCAGAGAGGGTTTAGGAAGACTTGAAGACTCTGGGGGGTTTTGTGAAGCTATTCAGTGAATGCAAATGCAAGCCTTGTCGACGGCATTGAGACATCGAAGGCGTAGAATAGTGTAAATACTGTGGCACAGACAATAGTGGAAATAACATGTACAGCTATCAGGCGTTAAAGAAAACCTCAATGTGCCCAGTTTGTGTTTCTTGTCTATTTTAAACTGATTTTAAGACAGAAAATCAAATATCTTCAAATCATTTCCGTTCCCAGTGGGATCAAATAGATAAAGAAATACTGTGAACATTTGATTTGGGTTATTGCAGACAAACGAGAGTGAGAGGAAAGTGCTGACTTGTTTGGTCAATTGTCAAACATTGTTGTTTTTAGGCATCTTTTGTACATTTTTTGACACATTTGGTTTTAGAGGAAATAAATCGTCCATGAATGCCTGAAATCTTTCTAAAAGAATGTAGTTATTTGTTTATTTTGGTCGGTACTAAAGGATATTGGAAATGTGATCATTACGTCACTGAAACCTCCCTATTGTATACATGTCGGATATATCTAAGACCACTGACCATCTGACCAATTTGCTGCCCTAGTCCCCCCCCCCCCCCCCACACCCCCTTGTGGCATGACCACTAAAACAGAAAAATATGGACACAAGATGTGTGCAAATGTATTTAGTATCCTATCCATGTGAACATGATTTAAGTGCGGGGTGGACCTAACATCCTCTAGGGGGGTCCGGGGGCATGCTCCCCCGGGAAGATACTTTTTTTTAAAATATTGAAGTTAAAAGCATTAATCTGGTGCACTTTGAGAGCAAAATTAAGAGATCTATGGATACATCTCTAAACATCAATATGAAACAGAACTGTAAGAAAATTACAATTAAAACCTATAATTGCACACGAAAACCATTATTTCAAAAAAAGAACTATTTCACATAAACCTCTGGTTTTTATGGGGCTGGGGCAGTTCAACTTGATTTGGGGGGGGGGGGGTGCTGTACGCAATATAGGCGTAGTTCTGTTAGTATAAGATAATAAGATGTACTTTGTTGACCCCCCCCCCCCTCCTGCTCTGATTGGTCGGGACGTTGCGAGGCTCGCTACTCCCTGAGCTGGCATACTGGTGTGGTTTCCGGGTTGGCGATACAGCGGGACAGCGAAACTCATCCTGAGCACACACAAAAACTCACAGCCGAAGTAAAAACAATAAGTGTGGCTTGATATTGAGAAAGAAAAAGGTTTATAAACGCTGTGAGAATGGGTCTGCGGAGAGCATTTCTCCACACTCCCAACTTGTCTATTACCAACCCCTGTTAGCTGAACATTAACGCTAAAGGTCTCCACCCCTCCTGGTGTGCGAGGAGCTCTGCAGATTGGTCCATTTTGGTTCCCGGAAGAAACAATGGAAAGATAAATGTCCAACGAGGCGTTCTGGGGCAGCAGAGACAGGTCTTCTCTGTGTTAGAGTTGTACTCACTACAGGGTGCACTTTGAGGGTGTGTGACTCTGCAGACCGTTTACATGCAGAAAAACCTACATAACAACAAGGGGACGGGTCATAACCGGAAAAGCATGACACGGGACCTTTAATCTTTATTTTGGAGGTATTTAGTCATAAACCCAAGTGAAGAGTGCCTTGAAGTTCTAATGGTTCGGGGCGCTAGATGAAAAGTCAAGGGATCACCAAAATCATTGGGATTCATCCTCTGGGAACCATGAATGTTTGCACCAAACGATGAGCTAATGTTCGCTGTAGATGATGATCTGTTCTGGTTGGCTGTTGGAGTTTGACTCAAAATCTCACAAACTTCAGAGGGAAGAAAGTGCTTTCAATGTGATATAGAAGAAACATTTCCCAAATATGGATCAATAAAGTATTCATCTATCCATCTATCCATCTATCCATCTATCCATCTATCCATCTATCTATCTATCTATCTATCTATCTATCTA